>JAVQIZ010006570.1:0-13008 GCA_036023535.2 Galaxias brevipinnis
GCTACTGGCTTTAATCAAAAAGTTCCACCGTGGCCTTTCAACTCTGACTAGACCAAGGCCTCTGGGAAATATTCGCCCCAAAAATTTTAAATTGGTCGAAGGTAAGAAAAAGATCTGCCCCCTCAAAATTTACCGTGCCTTCACTTGTTAAGGACACCGAGGACAGCGGTAAGTCATTCTCCACTAGCTTCCTAGCAAGATTGTTTTGGTTTAGAGTTCAGTCGCCTTGGTTGAAATCCATTAAGCGAAACATATTTTAATTGTTCTAGATCTATAGTTATGTCAGTCAGTTTGGCTACTATTACCTAACACATTAAATGGAAACTTTGGCCATGTTGATTGTGAATCTAAGCGATATACATTGATAACGTTATCAATACCAAGCTAACGTTAACAGGCGGGATCCAGTAAAAATGTTGCAGCAGGCTCGTTTTAATTATCAGGGCAAGGCTATTAATATTGCGGATTTCAGACACTTTCTTTTAAAATACTTAATATATAATAGAACTTAACATGCACCATACGGGTTTTGGGTAGCCCATACATTGCCGTGAGAAAAGCTGGACCGTTCCTCTCATCCTTTGTTTTCCACCGTTTGATGTCCACCGAAGCATTGGTTGTCTTAAAGATTGCGTTGAGTGGCATGTCCGGTATTTGTGACCACGGATGCGTGCCTGAAAAATCAGTGCATTAAGAAAACCTATTTATTAGTCAGATGGATTATTGCCTTTAGGTTTGCAGAGCACACTGCAGAAATTAGCAGATAGGCTACTTGTAGACAGCTAAAAATACAAGATCAATACAATACAAGATCATCATCGTCATTATAAATGAAATATAGGCTATAAAATGAGTTTTTCTCAGTATTGATCAAGAATCTGTAGCAATATATCCATTATTTCTCTCACGATAATGAAGTAAACCAATGTCAAAGTGACCGCAGTTGGATACACAAAGTATCAACTCTGTAAAATATAAAATATGTTTTCGACACTTTATAGATTTTAGACATACTGACAATTTCTTAATTATTTTTTATTCAAAAACATTTGCTAAATAGCATAAAATCTATTCACTTCTTTAAATTTTTTGGGGAAAATGATGTTATCCTGCCTATTAAAACTATGAATTAATTATGAGAATTATGGATACTTCTAAAAAAACAAATAAATGAAGCTCCAACAAAAGGTGGAATTAAGTAAACCCAGCATATTTTTTCAATTAAATAATATTTGTTTATGTGTAGTACTGTATCTAATATTACAAATGCCTATTACATCACTTTCTTATGAAATGCCTTGTTATAGGCATATACACTGGATTTTCTTTAATACAGTTGAGAGACTTCATGATACCATTGGCTAATTAACTCATTAATTTCAAATCATTTCTGAGCTATTCTCTTGAGGGCTCAGCCGCAGGTATTTCAAAGGTCTAGACATATTAGAACATGTCATTGTTCACCTAGGCGAGGTTGGGAACATTGATTCCGAGTGGACCATGTTCAAAACCTCCATTGTGGAAGCGGCTGCTAGGATTTGTGGTCAGAAGGTCGTCGGTGCCTGTCGTGGCGGCAAAATGGATGGATGGATGGATGGGGTATTGCTGTAGATTAGGAAAAAAAAATATTGTATCAATTTTAGAATAAGACTGCAACATAAACATTTTTTGAAAAAGTAAAGTGGTCTGAAGAAGTTCTGAATGCACTGTAAAAAGTATAACAAAGGGTCCGTCATGATAGCTTAAAACAAATGTAGCATTTTTTACAAACCTAAATAACAATAATTAGGTCTGAAGAATATACTTTACGGGAAAATCATGTTGATAATGGCAAAGGGTTGCAAACCCACTATCCTGATACATTCTTGGTCTCGTAATAACTGATATCATAAATCAATGCTTTGCCACATATTTAATAAAACCTTTCTGTATCATGCCAATACAATGTGTAATAGAGATGAATTGAAATGGCAGCCGCTACAAACCTTTTAAAAGAGGATTATGGTATCAACGACTACTCATGAAGACAATTCATCTTAACTGAGCTACTGTATTTGGTTGATCCCTTGTCTTCTAATCAAAATGACCCACACCATAATGGATTGTTAATGATGACATATGGGATGCCATAGCCATTACTATATCAATCCTCTCTCAATCATTTTGAAGACTTCACTTTCATCAATTAAGATAGTCCGCCCCTTTCTCACTCCCTCCCTCCCCCTCTCCCTCTCTCTCTCGTTCTCTGTCTCTCTCTCTCTCTCTCTCTCTCCCTCTGCATGTCTCCTTGTCTTTGATACTCCCTACTCTGCCATTCTTACACTGTGGAAAAAGCAATCAGAAGATGGAAGCCCCCTGTCCGTAGAGTCTGTCTTCACTCTCGTTTTTCCTCCCTCTCTCTCTCTCTCTCTCTCTCTCTCTAGCTTTTAAAAGTCAAAAGTCTCTCTCTCTTAACAGCAGCTTTTTTTGTGCCAGTGGCCTGATTTAAATGACCTCCATATACGGAGGTATATACATGGATATGGCAGAGAGAAAGAGACCAAAAGGGATGTGGAATTTGACAAACATGAGCAATTTTGAACTAAGGAGCATGCTCAGGATATGACCCTAAATGTAGCCATGCTGACCCATTTGAACAAACCCATTAGATTTAGGTCGTTTTAACACAGGGTCTGTCACTCTCAACCTGTTTCAAACCCAGGGGACCCCTACACCCCAAAGAGGGTTCTGAATGGAAACAGGCATTCTAAAGACAACATTTACTGCTCCAAAGACACAACAGAATGTCACACCACGTGGCTTCAAAGCAGGCCCTTCCATCCAGCCAGGGCTGTCCCGGTAGAGGACCTCCTAGATGAGGGGATTGAGCCATCACACCCCTCTGATCTGGCCCAGAGGAGCGGGCTAGTATAGTCCTAACCTGGCAGTGTGTAGCCCATGAGGACGTTGGGCCAGAAGGCTGGTCGACACAGGATCCCTAACATTCGCACAGGAATGCCTTACAAGTTGGAGAGTTGATGATACATCTGCTTAACATGAGATTATGTTTGAGTTATGTGAGTTTATGTTAAGATTTAGGTCAATTTACTGGAGCTGTATCTTTGCTCCCAGTGCAAAACAAAACAAGAGTTGTATGTATTTTGGAGATTTGTTACAATGTAAAGCATGAACACAAAAATACACTTGAGGCACACGTACGCACAAAATAAATTCTATACCCTACACATACATCTCAATAAATGAAACAAACACCTTCTTCCATATGTTTTCATGCCATATGCAAGAGCTCTATTTACTGTCCAATACAGTTGATGCCAGACTGTGGTAAAGTTGATCGATCAAAGTGAACAACTTCTCCAGTGTCTCTTTTTTTCTATTCATTTTCCTTACTTGTTTTCGTTGCTTTCAATATTCTGTACTTCTGCAGGTTCATGCAAACAAATAATCCCGGTCGTTATGCGCCAATATATAGACTGCATCAATAGTTAGTCTTACATTTTCTGTATGCATTTTAAAAAACCCACTTATGCTTGCAACTATGAGACTTAGGACTACGTTGTTATGAGACAAATGCATGTCTCCTTCTTCACTCACTGCCTTTGCTATTCTCTTTCTTCCTCACCCCCGCTCCTTCTTTGCCTACTCCCCTGCTCACCCTCGTTCCCTTTGCTCCCTTAGTCAGTCTTGTCTACAGTTATTTTGCGTTCTATCTCCTATGCTGCCTTCTTCAACCTCTTACTTCCCTTGTTTCGACTGCTTCCCTTCTTTATCTTCCTTTCCCTTCCTCCTTCTCTTTACTCCTTTTCTATCTCTCGGTTTTCCCTGATTCTACTCATCCTTAATTCTCTACAGTTGGGGCCGGTTGTTCCCACCAGCCCATCTCCCCTCCTCCTCATGGCTCCAACACAGTCATTTCCACACAGGCATCTCCTTTTGACGCAATAAAATCCACATTCTAGGGCTAGCTCTGAAAATCTATCAACCTATAAATAATGATGATGGAAGCTAGCCAGAGGTGGTGGTTCAGGCAGAAAATAATAATACGGGGACATGTGCTAGTCTCATGCTAAACAAACTTTTGAAAACATGTATGTTAATGTGAGTGCCCACTGCAACTTCACCTATGGAATAAATGGGTATTTGAAATGGGTAATTTCACCCATGGGGGAAATCCTTATATTGTTCTATGATTTAAAGGTTATGACTCATGGTTTCTGGTGCTAAAGGCCCAGTATAGGAGCACTGCAACAGGACCCATTTCTGAACAGCCGACAGGCAAGCATCGTATAAATGTGTCAGATGGAGAACGGAAGAGAGGAGTGAAGGGTACAATAAGAGGCAGGATGTGAGTAGGTAGAGGAAAGAAAAAATATGGGTGATAGAATCATCAGAAATGGGGGAAGACTCAGCTGAAAAGCAGAGGATGCCATGAGGAAGGGAGGTAGAGAGCGAGGAGCAGACATAGCAGGACGCTAAGTGATTAGCATTCTAAAGGGATTGGCTGCTGAGTCAGGAGACTGTGCAACACTGCTCCTTCACAGCTGAGACATTCTCTCTCTCTCTTTAACACACACACACACACACACAAACACACTGTAACCCTGGATTTTTGTACTCCCACTGCAGTTACACAACATACCCAAAGGCGCCCATCCAAACACGAACTTACCTACTCTCTCTTTCTGTCACACACACACACCCACCTACCCACACACACACATTCAATTATTCAGAGCAATAGAAATTAAATCCCTTTTTCCAAGAGTAACGTTTTTGCTGCTTTATCTACAACTATCAACTCAAGTCACACTTTGATCATCCCATGTTAAATGAATAGCTGATCCTTTCATCATTTCAGCTAAACACATAGGCTCCATTATTACCAGATGTAAAATGTAACAACATTCTTTGCCTGGTGCATACATGGCATTAGAAACCAGGCCTGAAGGTCATAATTCCCTTTCAATGTGTATGATATGGAATTACATTTGGACGATTGCCGCCCAGCCCACGTGCACAGTGGCCTATAGTCGATTGTCTATTAGTGAGCAGCTTGGCCTCTAAGTTGCCTGCGGCTGAGTTGAGGAAAGAGATGTTAGGGATACACCTTCTGGGGAGTCTTGGTTACTGCAATCCGATTTGGTCTACCTCTTTATTATTAAAGAAGCAGTAGAATTGAATAAAAATGCATTTCTGTTCGTTTTTGAAAAAACATTTATTTGAGTTTATTCCGATGAAGAACCATATCATTAATGTGTTATCATGTTAGCATGCAAAAGAAAAGCGACGTTATCAAGAGAGAAAGAGGATTAAGTGGTGTATGATTTCAAGTTGTTCCTTCAGTATTTTTGAATTGAATGAATTTACCGACCTGAGAACATTGTGAGGGAGAGTACAAGTGCTCCCAGAGACGGCATTGCGGAGGTATAGAGAGTATAGTGGTGTGTTTGAGAGCAGGGGTATTGGGAATCATGGCATCCAATGTCACTAAATATTACAATCATTTGTTCTACTCCAGAGAATATATCAATATCAATATGTCAATAACGTGTTAGAAAGTGAATTAATTGTGTGCGTGCAACAATGGTCTGACGTATCTAAGCCACGTCATTTTTGGATTACAGTGCGGAAGGATATAAAGAAACTAATGTTGTTCCGGGATCTGGAACTACTTTCCAAATAGGAAATCACTTGAATCGCGTATGGATACTTTAAAGGCCAGCGATAACAGGTGCATGACGCAAAATAAAGGCAGCCTTGGAAAATTACTGCAGAAAAATATAGTTTGTGATTACTTAAAAATGTCTAGATTCCACTGAGGAAGAAACAAATGGTCGTAACGCCATCCAAAACTCTGCATACGTCATTGGAATTTACAGAATGACAAGGTAAGCAAAATCAACTAGCAATTGAGGTTCGCTAAAACGTTAGCTAGCGCCTCAGCTGAAAACTAGCTTTCCCTTGGAGCGTTGCTGAATGACGTTAATTACTTGACATCTCCACTTACTGTGCGCTTTCTAGACGTATCGAGACGTTTGAGACGTATTATACTAGTGGTGTTACGGCGTTAGCCCTGCAATGCCTTTGCAATTACTCATTTTGACCACCTGACACATCCATGCACTTCAAGCCTGTAAGTGCATTTTCCAGTTTGTGTCCTGTTCTTATGGTGTCTGACAGAAAATGTAAAAGAGAATTGGTAATGGAGAGAGCTGTGACACCCATCAACCCCCATTAAGTTGACGTCAAGGGAACTTCACTTTGAGTTCTACAAGGACCACGTACGTAATGCATCTAAACTGACTGAATACATGGGGAGTAATTTATTATGATGTTAAAGTTTGAAGTAAGTGCCTGGATTACAGCTTCTGCATTCAATGGGTCATTGATAGCGTTCCTGGATAAGTAATTGCTTTTCTAAACTAATTTACCAGAACCAACATCACACAGAACTATCCAGGACCTCAAAAAGCAGAAAAGCTTTGTCCTATCCAGACAGTCCAAACTTATGAGCCACAGAAGCTACTGTAGACTTGAAAAAAATCATATATTCTTCTATCTACCCAGTTGTAGCACAGGAAGTATCACCATGCTATTCAGGGGTAGGCCTACATCTGTTACTTGCCCTCATGTTTATGTAGGCATCCTGTTTTTGCTTTACAGCGTCCATTGGCAGAGCACAACATTGGACAGCTGGGAATAGCAGCTACAATAAAGGGGCACCAGCACAGTGAGAGGACATAGCTCACACTGCTGCTTCTTTTCTCAAGCCACTTGTTGGTCGCAGTCCCTCACACCTCTCTCACATTCCATAGAAACATATTCAAAAGCTCAAGATTGAAGTTTTAATCCACTCTAACTTGTGTTGTTTACTTCAAAGCTCCTTAATATTCTGTGGCTGAAGGGGATTTCCAACAAATGTCTCATTGTTGAGAAACATGCCTTCCTAATTTTGCAGTTGGTGTAATGCCAGATTTCCAGTCCATGTGAATAGGATTGTTAATGTACTTTTGTTACAGCATACTAGATGAGGGTAGGGCTGCTGATTTAGGCTACTATTCATGTTGTGCTCGTCAACAGTAGTGGTGCATCAGCCTGCTTCTTCCAGCACCGGCTGTGTGTGTGTGAATGGTGAAAGTGTGACTCACCATTTGTTGTCATGACTCAGATGAACCACAGGAATAAATGGGATACCTGAATGAAAAAAAGTGAGAGCAACATCAGCACATGCAGCATCAATGCCCTAACCCCCCATTCCTCACCTTTCTGACTTCCCTAAATGAGCATAGTCTTGGTGACTCAAACACAATACAGTCACACAGCACACACTCCCAGAGCTACAAAGCAGGATCACTGGAAGGCTGTAGGGTGTGGGCCAGTGTGTAAACACAGCTCAACCTCACCTACACAATCAACCAGGCCTGGCTTTGTTTTTCAACCCTGCCTAAAGGTCTAACATGGCCTTGAGGGGAAGGAAGAGAACAGAGGAGAAAATATAAACTAGCCAGCAGTTAGCAACGTTTATCTATTTTCAGTTAAGGCAGTTTGTTTGGGCTTATTGTTAATTAAATGACAAAGCACTAACTTGCTTCACAAGTCGTGGAGCCCAAACTGATGTCTTTGAGGTTAGTCATGACTTGTTTTGCAAATTTTGTAGCCCACCAGGACCCCTTTACCTCATTTAACCAATGAAATGGGATGTACAGTGTTGAGACTTAGCCTTTTCACTAAAGCAGTGTGACACACGTTCTACCCAAACAGAGGCACGAACATGCAGTTCTTTTCATGAACAGCCTGGCTCTTCTCCAAACCTCAAATTGATTTCCGTCTTCAATCTTCAATCGGGCTGTTAGTCTGTCAATGGTGGAATTACATGGTGGTTTGTTTCGTTATCTTTTTGTTGGCCCCAGGGCACTTGTTCCTTTGGCTTAGCCTGGACCGTCATGTAATGTTTGTTAGCACGCGGGCATGCATGTTGACCAGCCTCTCTTTACAACGTGTCTTAATTGCCATAACAATTGGCCCGTAACAATTCTTAAAGTGTTCAGTGAGACCATAAAAGGTCTCTGTAAAATCTCAATCACTCACAAGAAAACGATCCCTGTTTCTTTAAACATCTGTAAATGTATGACCAACAACAGGAAATCAATTTGAAGAGGTTTTTAAAAAAAGGCTTTGGCTTTTACAAAAGGTCAAATGTAAGGATAAGGGCGCTCCTAAATAACAGTTTTTCTCAGATCATTGTAAATTGCTTATGCTTATAGCGGCACCCAAAAACGCCTATTCTATTTTTAAACCATGCTCCATGGAACCCTTCCTTTCAACAGGAGTTAGGACAGTTTGCGTATGGAGCTTTCCGTTCTAACACACTGAACTATCATTGGGCTGGCTGGTTCCATTGTGGCTATATTTTAGCAAGCCCGCAGATTTCAGAATGCATGGGATATCTGTTGATCAAGAAGATGTATCGACCTGGTTGAAAACTGTCAAATGGCACGCCACAAAATGCTCCAACACCCCCCTCCTAGAACAGCAGGGATGTCTGAGAGGCTGCTGCAGTGGGTAGAACCTAACTTAAGACATTGATCAGAAAGTCGTTACCATTCCCCTCTTCAGCAGAGTGCGATCGAACTAGAGTTGGGGACATTTAGGGTCTGCTATCTGTGTACTGCTGACCCGACCATCGTGGTTCTCTAACCCCTGAACTTTGGCACCTTCCTCCATCAACTACATTGTAACTCACTCTCCGTATGGGGAATGGTTTCATGAGGTTACTACTCTGGTCCTAGTCTGGTAGGGCTAGGGTAATGGCTGACAACCATTTGAGCCACACTGGGTTTGAGCCACATTCCTGAGTTTGAATTTACCTCTTATTAGACCTTATAATAGTTTTGTGTAGTGTAGTTATCTGAATTATACGGTCTGTGTAAATGGGTTAACCTGAATGCTGTGCATATCCATTGTAATTATTTTTGCCATATGTAATATTAGATTTTTTAAAAATATATAATTTCACTGTTTTTAATATTTTTTTTCCAACTATTTAAAAGTAAGAACAGATGAAACGCTGCGTCTTTGCTTTTTAACTTCATCATTGGTACTCCAGTTAATTAATATTGTGCTCATTTCTATACATGCTGTGTAGACAGGAGTGTGGCCTGAATATTACAGATAGAATCTGTAGACCACAGTGGAGCTGCACGCATATTTAATTCTTACGTGTGGCCAAATTATCTTTCATGGATGTGTTAAATGGAAATAATTATAAATTTCATTATTTATTACCTCTCCTAATAGATTCAAGCAGGTTTAGTTTATAAATGGAACTAGAAGGAAATTCTGAAAGTCTTTTTCTTCAAGGAGGAGGATACTCCCAGTGACATGTTTTTCTACCTTGCTCCCCTTTCAACTGTAGATTACTGTACATTGGTCATTGTTCAGCAAGTCAGTCGTACCCTAAGGGGCAAGCCAGTCCTGTCATGAGTTTAGACTGCAAGACAACAAACTGTTTTGTTGGGGAAAGTAACTCTCAGCCTTGAGCTTGAGGCAGTAAATCAACTCAAACATAACGCTGTGTGTGTAAGAATCGCCTGACTGTATGAGACAGTACTCGCAAAGATAAACAGAGGATAGGCAGGCAAAGGAAGACAGTATTTACAGAGAAGCAGACAGTACTGTGTGAGTTGTACCAACATACCCTCCCTCTGCTTTTTTCTCTTCTACGACACACACACACACACACACACACACACACACTGTCTTCTCTTTCTTGTTCCCTGTCTTGCTATATCTCTAAGCCCTGCCCGAATGCTTTCAAACATCAGTCTACGTTCCACGTTCACTTAACGTTTGTATCTCGCACTCTGGTAGCTTTTTCTTTGAGCTTGGCTTCTAGACACGGGAACTTGGTATGTCTTATTGGTTTCTTTTCTCTTCTAACAAGGTTGCACTTTTTTAGTAGCCTCAACTTTTATGTTGCATGTTTTTTTTTTTGTCCTGGATCTTAAAGTTACCATAGTTTTTTGTTTTTGTTTTGGTCTCATTTTCTTCCTAACGTAAATCCTCAGTTTACAGATATTGTCTCATAAAACAATTTGTATTTGATAAAATACAGGGAGTAGGTTGAAAGACTGCCTATAAGGAGAGCAAGAATCTTGCAATGTGTCATACTAAAGACTTTAATACGATTTGTATTTTGGTGTTAGTGGAGGCAACATTTGAAATAAAATTGATAAGCTTTACCACAGTGGCAACCACAATAGTCTTGTGTTTATCCTGACTAAATCATACGTTTTTTTTTTTCCCTTTCTCTCCCTGTCTTTACCGCTCCGTCTCCAGATGGACGGGTGCTAACTGCTGACGACCTGCTTTTCTCAGTGGCTTTCTTCTCGTTCAAAACACACTCCATTCCCTAGGCTCCCCGCCAGCATGTCAGGTAAGTGCTCACTCATCTGTGGCTCTTTGGAGTGTTAAGCATTCTTTTCTAACGGTATGTGTTTGGATATTGCAGGCAGCTACACTCCTGCTCCGGGGGGGCCTTTCTCTGCCCTCACCCCCAGTATGTGGCCCCAGGACATTCTGGCCAAGTACCACCAGGTAAGAAACCCTTGTATAGCCGGTATCTTCCAGTTGCTTAAAGTAGATGTGGTCCTTTCCTATTTCCCCTTTAGTTTCCAACTAAAACGTCTTAGTTGTGTCTTGCAATCTTTCCCACCATTTTAAATGTAGCAGTTATTTCAAGTTCCACGCTACTGTTCCCTGGCAGCGTTGTTTACACATCACCAGGTCGAGTCAGGTGGTTTAGACATTATCCCAGACCATCATGTAGAATCAGTCTGATAACCTTTTGGTTGTGGTCCCTTAGCTAAGGCTGAAACACCATGACGTGAAACTCAAGGGAGAGAAATAGGTATTCATATATCTTTTGTCATTTTGGAAAGATCGTTCAAAGGACAAACTCATCAGTAATTTACACTTTTGAGCTTTTGAAATAACCTTAAACCCAAGAATGTGTGAATCTGTCTCTGAAAAGGTATGAATATTTTGACCTGAATGGCATTTTGAGAATTTTCCATTCCTCTTCCCACAGAAGGACCCCAACGATGAGCCTGAACTTCAGTACGATGAATTTGGCTTCCGACTGGATAGTGAAGGTTGTTCTTAGCCTTTTTTTCTACCGCTCTTTCTTCAATACCCCTTGAATCTTTCTCAAGGTCCCTCTTTTATTCTCAACTGTCATGCTTAATTCCTGATCCTGGCAGACTGTTAGGAAGCCATATTAATGACCGTGCAGGACAGTTTTTTTCCTTGCCTTCAGACCCCCTGCTTTGACCATGGCCTACTTTGTTTAGTTTGGGGAATTTTAGTTCACCCAAAACCGACAATGAGACAGCTTACTGCTATATCCTAAAGGAGCATGAGGGATTGAACCAGTGGGGTGTAGTCCAGTGCATGTGACCCTTGTGACAGCTCTCCTCAATCTTTTTCACTCACTATAAATGGATTCTGCAAATAGTTCCTTTTAGAACACTGGCCAACTCACTTTGTCTAAATTGAAAGCACAATAGAAAAACAAAAAGCACCAAGGGAATACCGGGATACCAGGGAATTAGCTATGATGTTATTAAACCATTCGAGAAAGAATGTTTTTTTTGTTAAATGTATTGATCAAGTTGATAAGCATTTGAGGTACAGTGTTATGGCTGGCCATTTAGTTAATGTACTCAAGCATTGTGGATAGTGGTCCAAGTGGCACACATCCTTCAGCCTTCATCTGTTGTTTTACCTGTTATTTGTAATTTTTTAAGGAGACGTTAGATAGAGAAACAGTCCACGTGGTTGTATCACTTACCAAATATTTTGTTTCTTTCCTGCATTTCCCCTCTCTCTCTCTGTAATCGTGTTTCTTTCTATGTCCTCCGCTCAAGCTTCATTACTAATTGCTTCGCTAGGTTTTGCCAATGGCTCTCTGTCTGTCCCTCTTTGTCTCTCTAATGGTAGTTTCTTCTCACGTGTCCCCAGACGGCGTGGAGCCCCGCATGTGGCTGGGCAGTGAGGGCTGCCCCCAGCGGGAGGACCCGCAGCAGCGGCTGCGCTGGCAGGCCCACCTCGAGTTCACCCACAACCACGCCGTGGGTGACCTGACCTGGGAGCTCATAGCCCCCACCCTGCCGCGCTCCGAGCGCATCCGCTCCCTGGTGCTGGGCGGCATCCCGCACAGCATGAGGCCACAGGTAACTGGACCGGCTGCCAGCCTCAGGTGTTAGGACGGAGGATCTGTTTGGGTAGATCCTGGAGAATGGGCCAGAGGGAGATGCCACAGATAACCTAGCAGTAGTTTCCGCAGGGGTTTCATGGTAGAGACCACATGGCATTTGGACACAAGGAATACTAAAATAGGACCATCTCATGAAATGAACAGGATGTACGACATTAGAAGACACCCTGCGTCTAGCCCTCAAACCCATGGTGAATGAGTCACAGCACAGACTAAATGTATTAGACGTTACCATGGTGTTCTGTTCTGCTGTGGAAAATCCAAACCAAACAAGTTGTATGGTTTAAACCACTGTAATTCAAGTCGAGCCTCAACTTACGTTACGGTTGGACTTCAAAGCAAAAGGTTCCCTGGCCCCATGTAGAACTCTATATTTCTGGTTGATGACATGTTTGTTCAACTTCCAACCAGTCCTTACCCTCTTTGTCTTCTACCTGGTAGCTTTGGATGCGTCTGTCAGGAGCCCTGCAGAAGAAGAGAACGTCAGAGATCACCTACAGAGAGATCATCAAGAATAGCTCCAACGATGACACCATTGCTGCTAAACAGGTATCCCACGCACGCATGCACACACAGACTAACCCACTCCTGTCTTTATTCAGTGGTTGGTAAAATCTAGAAGTTGGCAGCAGAACATTACAGTGCATAATACAAATAATGAGGTAAAAAATAATGTTACATTTGAATTATACTAGTTAACTTACGAAATAAAAAAATGAGGGCTGTGAAAT
>JAVQIZ010006584.1:0-36379 GCA_036023535.2 Galaxias brevipinnis
TACTGAAGATGAAGTCTTTGAAAATGCAATGGCTAATGCGATTTCCTTTTAATTTTCAAATTGTTTGACAACTGCATTTTAATTTTAATTGTGACATAAATAATGCTTGCACAAATGGAAAATGAGTATACATTTTTTATATTGCATTTTCATTTTCAAGTTTGAATTAAGTCAATCAGCTTTTGCATTTCAATTTGAATATTGACACAGAATGCCCATTGAAGCATTTGAAAATGCAAATGCAAATGGGATTATCACATTTTAATTTACATTTTGTCTCAAATAACACATACAAATGTGGAAAGTGATAATGCTATTGTTGAATTGCATTTGTATTTTCAAGTTTACATTATAATTTGAATAAAGTCCCTTATGGGCTTCCATAAAAAAGGCATTAACTAACGTAATTACATACTGGTTGAGAAACAAGGTCTTTGTAAAGTCGAGCAAGTGACAATCCTTGAAGCCCTGTTTAATGCAACATGATTTGGACAGGAAGTTGGAACAGTCAGTCCTCTTGATGCAAGCCTTGTCTGATAAAATAAACATTGGTTACGTAAATGTAATTCAAGCCTGCTCTGAATTCCTGAATTTAACGTTTATTTACATGAAAATGACATTCACATCTAAAAACGCAGGCTGTGGTCTCACGAGTAGTACAGGATTAACAATTTATAGACTAGATTTGCGCTCTTGTTCTCGGCGCTAGTAAAAAGTACTTCACGTGCTTCAACAATTTGACAATAGTGTATACAGCGTTATCAACTAAGATACTCCATTGAAACACCATATTTTACTTTCTAATACAATGTAATTTAAACTTACAGATGTCCTAATGAGTCGTTCAAAGGTGGCTGCCATTTTGAAGTATGACAGGGTCAGGAGGAGTTTGTTTTCTCGCGTGACTTGAAGGTTTGAAGTGTACGTTTTGCTCAGCTTTTTTGCTTTTTGCTGAGTCACTCAAGGTCACGCA
The DNA here is from genome assembly GCA_036023535.2 of Galaxias brevipinnis. Classification (NCBI taxonomy): domain Eukaryota; kingdom Metazoa; phylum Chordata; class Actinopteri; order Galaxiiformes; family Galaxiidae; genus Galaxias; species Galaxias brevipinnis. The sequence goes on from JAVQIZ010006584.1 coordinate 974, forward strand.
AAAACACCATGTGCAAAGTGTTCTTTAATGTAAGTGTATTTACACTGCTCTATGTTACTGCCTTTGTTTTCTGAAAAAAAAAATCAAACAGCAAAGAAAAAAATTCACTTTAAATGCGCAACATGACTCGTCGTAAAAACACACCTGCTGACCAGGTCACGTGATTGTGTGCGGAAGTGACTTAAAAAATGTATGACCTCAACAGCATGAGGAATTTCTGAAATATACACCAATGTCTTTCTACTTGTTTATGAAATGTAAAATATAATTATATAGTCATCGTATATTTGTCATAATGCTCTGAGACACTAAAAATGGATCCTAACTTGCTGTACTGGAAAGGGGAAGGCAAGGTACCTTGGCTTTATAATTAATCTAGAAGGCTACTATTATATGCGCTTATGCTTAAAATGTGTGCAATAATTTTAACATGCAAAAAATCTGCTAAACAAACTTTTTTGTTTGTGTTGCCTTAGTCTTTCCTGTCCCGAATACGTCTCTGGTTCAATATACTTGATCCAAGTACTTTGCTTTCATCCAATGTAAGTGAGTTACAATGAATTATACTGTGTTTGTTAAATTGAAAGCACACTATTGCTTTTCTAAGCATTTCTTGTTGTTTTACCCAGGCGGAAATAGAGACTGCACGTGTCCTTATTGGCAGCAGAGAAAAGGATAATAAGGTGTTAGTTTTTATTTAACCCAGCAATTTCAACCATTTTCATCTTCCACTTTATGTTATGCAAATGTATTTTTTTATTTAAGCAGACTTATTAGTTGTGTTATATTATGTTCTATTTCAGACAGGAGATGCATGGATGCTGTCCCTTGTAAGTGAGATGTTCGCTATGTTTGACACAACTCTTAGTCAGTAGCCTACACCTGTGTTGATGATGCTTTGATTTATTTCATGCATAGTTATGTATTTATGGCCTAACAGGGGAGTGATATAATCATTTTGTGTTCATTTTCTTAAGTCAGCGGTTCATGCGGATTCGGGTGATGTAATTCCAAGTGTATTCCGCCCTCAAGGTACAGTGAAGTATATAAAATGTGATTTCTATACATTTTTGTAACCTTGTATTTTATTTTCTCTGGTTCAGTATTTGGTAGCCATAGTTAAACTATGGTTTATATTATAGTTAGTAACTTCGTATATATTTTCGATCGCCTATATTTTTTCTTTCAGAAACCTATTAAGTTTGACCTTTATCCCTAAATAGACTATAACAGTGAATGTACTGTAAAACTTATCAGGTAAATAAAAAGGAATAGGTATAGTGAATAAGAACAATATTTTGTGCTGAATGCTGATTTTTGATGGGTGGGATGATTGAGATAAAATTTACAAAAAATTTTCCTTCTTCTTTCTTCTTAGCATTATTACCGATATCAGCCCCTTTGGTAAGTGTATTGGAAAAGGGGTTAAACTATTTCGAAAATATTTCTGCAGCATGTTTTATGATTGTTTTCTATCCTTAGGTTGTTGCCAGTTTGCTGCCACATAGTGGAGTTAAGCCAGCTTTGTTTTGGCAGGTATAGACTCACAGTCAGTCACATTAATAGCAAACAACAATTTCCAATTTCTCCTCGATTGGTGATTAAAACCTTTTTTTTTCAGCTATTGCTGCAGAGCTACACAACTGGATTCAACTATGTACACAGAAATTCTTCCTCTGAACAGGTAATGTAAATTCAGGAAATGCCGTTATTGTGCTTACATTCTTTTTGTTGTGTTCTATTTTGAGGCACACTTGAATGCACTTAATTATCTCTCACCATCAGGGAAGGAAGACATCATTGAAGCAGGTTCTATTAATTGTTGGAACAGTATCTTATGGAGCATGTGCAGGGGTATGTACAACTCCCATGGGTAATAGTTTGGTTGCTGATTTCTCTCTAGTGTGAGTCAAACAAAACAATGTGTGATGGTTGAGATAAAGCACAATTCATTTGTGCTGAATTTTTTTATGTGGATCAATGGATATAACAGGTTAATGGTTTGAGTGGAAGGTGATTTGTTTTCCAGGCAATTCCTCAGATGGTAATAGAACGACTTGGCATGTCCAGCCGATCAGCCCAGATGTTTTTCCGGTCAGTAGTACCAGTTCCCCTGTCAGGTAAGCACCCTGGTTGTACAACACATGCTTAACAGAATCCTTTGTTCTAGTAATGTGTTGTTGGAAATAATACACATTTTCTGTGAGTAATATAAACCTTGTCATTGCAAGTTATAGGTTTTGTTCAGCGAAAGTGGCATACACACAAAACAAGCTTTTATGTGGTTACATTTGTAAACATTCTGTAACAAGTTAATAAAACATATTGTTTGGGTAATCTTGCAAGTCTCAATGTGTCCACTAGCTGCCTTGGCCTCCCTCAATGTATTCATTGTCAGAAGTGAGGAGTCGGAAAATGGAATCCAGGTATTTGACTCCAATGGAAATTTAGTTGGAATTTCCAAAAAAGCAGGCTCAAAGGTACCAGGAAAATCGATCAAAAAAATAACTAATACTGATTTTTAGATTGTAATGTTTGTCTTGTGAGTGTTACCAATGTAGAGCAACACTTACATTGCATGCTGATTAAAAGAAAATAGTTCCTTATCACTACTACTACTATTACTACTACTACTAGGTTACTGTTAAACCCCCCCCCCCCCCGCTGTTTCCCGTTTAGGCTGTGAGGGACACTGCTTTGTCCAGGGCAGCATTGTTTGGCACAACAGCTGCAATTCCAAGTCTGCTGGTTTTCTTTTTGCGAAAGTGAGTGAATCATTTTACACTGTGAATCTTTTTTTGACTTTTAACTTTTATTTTTTACTTTGTAGCTGTACAGTTATCAGACCATTTATGGATTGCTGGATCCTGTATATCCTTCTACAATTTATTGTAGATGTGACATGATATACAGTATGAGTTTAGATAAATGGACTCAAAAAGCTTACTGATTTTAAACAAATCTTTTGTGCAGATCAAGACAGTTCCAAAAGTTCCCATTGCTACTGGCACCAATGCGTCACATCACTACTGCAATTGCCCTTGGCCTGATGATTCCAGTGTCTTTTAGTATCTTTCCTCAACTTGGAAAGGTAAAATAACAAATCATATTAATATGCATACTGTGTTTTTTTTAACACCAAAACCCATCTTTAATCTGTTTTACAGATTAAAATGGACAACTTGGAAAAGGAGTTGCAAGCTGCTGCTGCTGTAGAAGGACATCTTTTCTATCACAGGGGTCTCTGATCAGTATAAAACCTCAGCTGTGCTTGACTTCAAACTTCTACTCTACATGATTCACTTAGGACACAAATACATCTTCCCATAGATATATAACTTAAGGGCTTCACCCAGCGGCTGTGTTTCGATTGTTCTCATAATTGCTTTGATTTGCATCAAAGTAAAGTAATAAAAGACTATGTTCTGCTTTAATTCATATTTCTAATTTGTTTGACTTCATGTCTTTTGTTCCGTGCAACTATTTTAGGATTCAATATTAATAGAAAATGTTGGATAGCTCAGGGTTTAGTCAAAATAACTGAACTAAGCAACTCTCTTAGTCTGTATATAAGCGTCCTGTACCTCTCTACTGGCACTTTGGCCAGCTATTCCTATGGAAACTGTTAAATTTCTCCCAGATTCAAAGGGTTCTACCTGCCTATAGATTTAATTGGGACTGGACTTTTTTTATTTTGACATTTTGGAACACTTCCAAACCTTAAATGTATGAAACCTTCATGTGTCCTTCATGAGGTGTTTTGGGTATTATTTTAGAAATGTTCTGCAAGGATGTAGGATGTACATAGGAAGGTTGGCTTTCTCCATGTACAGGCTCTAGGCCTTAACATTCCTGATAACCTTATATACAGTGGAATTGGGAACATCAAGGTCTAGATTTAATTTGTTTAGCCATTAGATCGATAGGTTGTACATACATAGCTAAGCAGGAGGCACAGGCACATGATACTGTAAGGCAAGGTAATCGTTTGACCATAGTGCAGTTTTTGCAGCGTCCTATACTTCACCTACAAAATTCTATGCATATCACTAAAATATCCTTAGTTATATGCAAATGTATCTCCAGAAGCATTCCATGCCCAAATACATTAGACTTCAAACTATATATTTTTAATACAAGTTTGGTGCTCTTCTACATAACATGTATGCATTAAAAAATATAACACTTTAGTAGAAGGACTTCATATTTTCATATTTTTTATCTTATTTTTACCATAGTCATTATGAAATGTTTATTCTTGGTAGTTTTACTCACAATGTCTAACGAGGAATTCAGGGTAATTATCCTGTTTCATAGCCTGTGCCTATACATTATACTGTTGGTGACAGGTAAAGACAGGTCCCACAGACAAAAGTATAGCCATATATAAACAATTATAATAAAATGTAATTAAGTGAAGGGTTAGACTTCAATTAATCAAATGATTAGTATAGCCTACCTTGTTGAACATTTTGAAAGTTTCCCCCCTAATGAATTACCATAGACTAGGAATGTGTGCATCCAAATGGACACAACAGCTATGGGAAAGACATCTAAGCACATTCAGCACCTAGGAAGCTTAAGATGTGATGTGCACCCAAGGTACAAAGTAAATCTCTGTAAGAACCTCTTACAACTTGATCATTATGACAATATATATACTGTGTGTCATGTAAGTGTTCTAATATATATACATATACCATACTAGATGGTACAACAAGTAAAGCCATTAGTAACCTATGAGCTAACACAAACCATTTTAATTTAGTCTGATGACAGAAACTGGCATACTGCTTTACTCTATTTGTGTAAAATGGTGCCTCAGGAAATGTTTCCTGATACCCAGACACCAGAGCAAAGCCAGGATTAAAGCATGTAGGATGTGACACATTGCTTAAGTCAACATAACCAAATTAGCATAGCAAGACATGTCATACAATTGTTACATCAAAATCCCATATTTTCCATGGAGGGCAGGGGTCAGATCCTAAGGAGTTGTTCAGCAGCTGCCAAATGAAACAGGAAGTTTTCGGTAGCAGGTGGGAAATGGTGTTGTTTTAAAGTCTCCAAGGTGATTTTGGAGTCCTCACACTCACCAGCCAGGGCCACCAAGTTGGCAAGAATTTCTTTTGTTTTGATACAAATGTCCTGAAAACAAAAGTAAAATTTCAGTGACGGATTAAAAGGGTTGCATACAACCTTTCATTGTTTTTTTAAGTGGTTTTGCTGTGGTGACCCATAGCTGGATTGCCTTTGGTGTTCTGAATTTGCTCTTACCTTAATTACCTGTCCATCGGTTTTATCAACATCCTCTGCAGACTGAACAATGAAATGGCCAATGTCCTTATGCAACTTTCCCATCGACATGGCATCTGTAGAAAATCAAGGACCTTTGATTATTCTTAAGCACTGGGGGATATTTCCTAATGTGCTAGTTTGTTCAGTTAAAAAAAAAATTTAAAAAACCTTTGGCACTTGGAGATACAGTGATTTCACTCTCCGGGAGGTTTACATACACATCATACAAGTCCGTTCTATTGCTCACTTCTGGATCAACAAATCCTGCTACATATCCTGTGGAGAACATTAGCATATGGTATAATGAATAATTACATTCTCAGCTTGAGGCTCTTGGTGGCCACAGTGAAAATGGTGACTAACAACGTAGCACTGCAGAAGACTGTCCCCGAGATTGTTGGTTATTGTCTTTTAAATGCTCATCATAAAATTCAGTGTGGAAAATGTTAATCAACCACCAAAAATCTTTACCTGTGCACTTCTTAAGGTCATCTAGCTCAGTATCACACAAATGGACATATGGATACAAAATGGACCAGTCTTTTCTGTGCCATGTGAGGGCTGGTAAAACTCTGGAAAAAACAAATCGGTGAAATGCAAGTCTGTATAGTCACCCTGAAATTAATCAATGATCAACAATTGGAGAACCTAACAAATGTTCACCTTGTAAACTCCAAAAGTGCCTCAACTCGAGGATGATGGACAACAATTCTTTTTTTTAACATCAGGGCAGTATACAGGATGATGGTCTCCATCCCAAACTGGGATACCACATCTAAAACAGATGTTTAAGGAATTTAGAGGAAGCTACTTAAAAGATATCATGACCTCAAAATATGTCAATAAAATGTTCAATAGTCAATGTTAATAAGACGTTGATTGAGTGGTCCACCAAAACAAAAACAAATAGGCTTTACCTTTGACTGAACATGCTAAGTATGCCTTCCTGATGTCATATTCTTTAATAAGGAAATAGCCATTATCTTCACTCTGGCAAATGCCTTTGATCAGTACGGCAATGTACCCCTCCATCATTTGAACTGGACTCCCATGCTTGATGTAAATCCTGCGTAAAAAGAGCATCACAAGAAATCTTAGTTTGCATAATGATGTCAACCATAAAAGATACATAAAATCTATAGTACTTATACCACAACATGAGAGCATTGACACAAAAAGACAACTAGTTGCCTTTAAAATTACCTACTATCTAACAGGGTATCATGCCTTACCTGCACAGTATTCTGCTGAATGCAGCATACTTTTCAGGATTGAAGTCCTTCGACGTGACAACCACTGCAAAATGTGTAACCTAAAAGGACAATATGAAAAAGCGGTAAACCTCATTGCTCACAATTACATGTTTATCAATTATGCTTTAGAAAACTGTAGGAATGTATGTATGTAGGGACAAAATTACTTTTACAACCTTATGAAAATGTACCTTAATAAAATCGCACCGCATGTATGAGAGATGTTTGGCTTATGTTTGATCAACGGGATTCCCCATTTTCCATGTAACACAGTACCTTCTTTAGGGCGGTGGGTTCCTGCACCTCCACAGTGGATATGTAGTACCAGCTTCTGCAATACTGACCAAACACAAAGGTATGCAGACTCTGACTGCCCTGTGTTAGACAACATTTGCTGAGCAAGACCTCTCGAAAAGTTGTGCCGACAGACGGATAGCACCACACCCACAAAGTGTCCGCATTCAAATCTTTTTCTGTGTTGAAGGTAAATAGCATGCCATTATTAGTGCAACATGTGGTCAGTAAACTTACGTTGATTAGTTTTCATTAATAGTTGGACTAATGCAAAAATCAACGAGACTTGCATAAATGCAGTATTTTTGCTTTCGCATTATGCGTTTATTGAGAACATGGCTATGGTCATGCAAAACTTCCGACACTGATATCATGTAATACAATAATGATTTAATATTAATGCAACACACACATAGCAGTTGGCAGACCATGCTTGTCATACAGAGGTAAAACATCTTACCAATCAGTCCAACACTTAACATAAGCTGTGTTTCAGTTGCTGCCATATTCCACACCTATTAGTCGGAGACAAATATGACAAACTGAGTAGGTATTTTATTCAAAAAAAATCTAAAAGTCGGATTCAGTTAGAGTTATATAGCCCTAATGACGTGATCTAATTTGTCAGGTTACAATAAATTCTAATGCATTTACCTTGGCTAAAGACCTTGACTACCGTTAGTTGCTATTTAATAGAAAATTAAAGTCTCTCGCCCATGTTTACTACTTTTTGACACGCTTCCTGACACTGTTTCTTCTTCTATGGTGATAAATAGTGACAGTGCCAAAAAGCATAATTGGGATAGCATACGGGAACTTTGGGAGAATCTAGGGTTGCCACATTTTTATTAATCCGCTAAAGAATCGTTCTGTTTCAAAATCCCATTGAGTAAATAATACGCAGTTCGCACAATAAAATAACTTAATATTTTGGTATATTTGTGCTGCTTATTTAAAAACATATTTGTCATATATGCTAACCTTAGTAATGTTAGCTTGCATGATCCGTAGTGAACCAGTTGTGAAACGTTTAGTTCCATATTTATAGATAAGAGTAAATTAACACACGTTTTTTGCGACTTTCTTTGTTGCTTATTGCAGAGGAACACAATGTTATATTGACTGGGTCTCTCAAGCCATGAGGGTGAAAGGAACAGTAGCAGAAAAAAACATCCCTGGCTCCAGTGGAACACGTTATTGGGAACTTGGCAACCCTCTTTCTCTCTTGGTCGCTCACGAGATTTTCCCTTTCTCACGACCGTGCTGAAGCGGTGAATGCTTGGCCCAGATGGACTGGTGAAAACTGTAAAATTCACCAAAGACAACCAACTGTTTGTTCCTCTCTTAAGCCTTCAAAATGCCGGCCTATTTCCAAAGACCCGAAAATGCCCTTAAACGAGCTAACGGTATGTAGAAAAGAATGTACTACGTAAATGTCATGGTAATTTGGCATTCGAGGCAGTACCTTCGCAAAGCTAACTAGCTTTAGCATGCTGGCTTACGCCGCCGGTACGGAATGGCGGGGAAGCCATGTTGCACTACTAGTCCCACGTTCTACTACTAGTCAATGGCTAGCTTGCTAGCTAAAGGCAAGCTAAGCTGGACAGGCCGTGACACACGGTAGTTAGCAACGTTAACGCATCTAATTCAGGCAAGGGGCCTGTTAGGAATGCTTGATGGCTTTCATTTGATTGAGACATGCTTACCTACCGTTTTGTTGAATGTGCTAGGGTTAACTAAGTAATCTTAACTTTGTATGACAACGACGTGATGTAAAATTCAAGATCATAGTGTTGGCTAAGCTTTATCTAGCGTTACCCAAACGTTAATGTTTAAGATTGGACTTTTGTTTTAGGGGTTTGGTGAGGGTGGGTAATTTTTTACGCTTATGTGACAAGGGAGAGTATACAGAAGGTCAATACTATGCTTAAACTCCCCACTGTTTCTGGAGCAGTAATATTACAATAATTCTAGGGTGTGTTTTCCCCCGACATATCCTCAAGCTAAGATGTACAATATCCACATGTAAACTGATATTTAAAAAAGTAAATCTTCCCTTCGCTTAGGGGCATGCCCCCCGACTTCTTTAGCGTGTTCGCACCTTTATCATCCTTTTCACCCCTGATATGTTAGCATCCCTGATTGGTAATCAACGTAGCTCGCTAAAGTCAACTGGTTACCTCAGCTAATATAGATGTCCATATGGTATAACGTTAGCTAACAAATAGTATCTTTCACAACTGCCGTCGTTTGAAAAAACTGAAATGGCTGTCATTAGTTACTAAACAGTGTTATCTGTGGCTGTTAATTTGGTCATACTTTGATAATTTTAACTTGACGAGTGCCTTCTTAAATGCATTGATTGCCTAAATTGTCTGATCGTACTGTATTCTGTTTATTGTTATATTCTATTTTTCAGAGTTTTTGGAGGTTGGAAAAAAGCAGCCAGCGTTGGATGTTTTGTATGATGTCATCAAGAGCAAAAAACATCGAACATGGCAGAAGATACACGAGCCCATCATGCTCAAGTATCTGGAGCTCTGCGTTGACCTTCGCAAGAGCCACCTGGCCAAAGAGGGTCTTTACCAGTACAAAAACATCTGCCAGCAGGTTGGTGAATGGACCTTATTTTGCCTCATGCATTGATCAGTGGTGTGCAATATAACCTCTGCCCATCAGGAATTGTGGTATTAAATATATGTTTTTCTTCTGTAGGTTAACATCAAATCCCTTGAAGATGTGGTACGAGCCTACCTGAAGCTGGCCGAGGAAAAGACTGAGACCGCCAAGGGAGAGTCTCAGCAAATGGTCTTGGACATCGAAGACTTGGATAACATACAGACTCCAGAGAGGTGAGGATTTTGCTGTTGATTTTATTTTTTTTTAATTTTATGAATAAAAAATCTCTTTCCTTTTGTAAACAATCTAAAGTTTGGTTATAATTGTTATTTTTAAATAAATATCTTTCGATGTTTTTTATGCGTACATGTTTTGTTTATGACCACAGTTGCTATATTCCAAGTATGTGAACCCTCTCTTGCTTTTGATTTCAGTGTGCTCCTGAGTGCTGTGAGCGGCGAGGACACTCAGGACCGTACAGACCGTCTGCTTCTTACTCCTTGGGTAAAGTTTCTGTGGGAATCCTACCGTCAGTGTCTGGACCTGCTGCGCAACAACTCAAAGGTGGAGCGCCTCTATCATGACATTGCTCAGCAAGGTATTTCCAAACTGCAACACACCTCTCTCTGGAATGGCCAATATTATACAATAATTTTAGAAATGTTGAACATTTTGCATCTTTTCATGTGTGAATTTGTACTTGTCCACCCTAATAATGGTCATGTTTTTTTCCCACAGCATTTAAATTTTGCCTTCAGTACACCCGCAAGGCTGAATTCCGTAAGCTGTGTGACAATTTGCGCATGCACCTAGGCCAAATTCAGCGCCACCACAACCAGAGCACAGCCATCAATCTGAACAACCCTGAGAGCCAGTCCATGCACTTGGAAACCCGTCTTGTGCAACTGGACAGTGCTATCAGCATGGAGCTTTGGCAGGTCTGTAGATTTGGAAAGCTTTTGTAGTTTTATTGCTGCAGTCCTGCATTATACCCCTTTCACACAGACAACCTGGGTTTTATCCGAGTCATTGAACACAGGTTCAACCCTTGTTAGACCCGTTCAGAACGCACTTTGGTCCCGGACCAGGAAAGACCTGGGTCGCTGCTGTGCACATGACCCGGGTTTGCATTTTACTTTCTTGTACATCACTGCTAAACAGAGTCGTCTCCTTGCAGAATTACCAAACATGAAATGTCATGAAATCACCAATCTCTACGACCCATGCCACTTTTATTTTTGTTGTGGTCATTCTTACCAACAGTTATTCCCATGTCGTTGGCCCTGTGCGAAAGGGGTATTAGATAAAGCTTTTTAATGAGTAATTATGCATTTTTTTCATTCTGACAGTGTATTGTTGTCTAACGTTGATTCCCCCCTTCCATTTATGCAGGAAGCTTTTAAGGCTGTTGAGGACATCCATGGTCTCTTTGCCCTTTCCAAGAAGCCCCCCAAGCCCCAGCTGATGGCCAACTACTACAACAAAGTTTCCACTGTGTTTTGGAAGTCAGGAAATGCTCTCTTCCATGCCTGCACTCTGCACCGCCTTTACCACCTCTCCAGGGAGATGCGCAAGAATCTCACCCAGGAAGAAATGCAGAGGTAACCAGTCTCTCTCCCTCTCTCTTGGGCTGCTCAGCCTTCACTCTGAGCCATTTCATGACGGTTCTAATTGCACCCATTTCTCTTTGTCCTAGGATGTCCACCAGGGTTCTTCTTGCCACTTTGTCCATTCCCATCACCCCCGAGCGCACTGATATCGCCCGGCTCCTCGACATGGATGGCATTATTGTGGAGAAGCACCGAAGGCTGGCCACTTTGCTGGGCCTGCAGTCCCCTCCAACCCGCCAGAGCCTCATTAATGACATGGTACACTCCTTGAGAATGCCACACACACCTCCCCCCTCCCTTTCAACTAAGTGTTATTTACTAGTTTTATGATTTGGACCTTTAGGTTAGGTTTAACTTGCTGCAGTACATCGTTCCTGAAGTGAAGGAATTGTACAACTGGCTCGAGGTGGACTTCCACCCGCTGAAGCTGAGTGGAAGAGTGACCAAGGTACGCTTAATGGATTCTCCTGATAGATGTGAAACAAATGGCTAATTATAACAAGATCAAATATCCCAACCCTCTCACCCCCCTAGGTGTTAAACTGGGTTAGAGATCAAGCAGAGAAAGAGTCTGACCTCCAGCAGTACGTTCCTCACCTGCAGGGTAATACCATCCTCCGCCTTCTGCAGCAGGTATTTTACCTTGGTTTAATTACCTGTTTTTTTCCCCCTTGATCTTTACTTTAATGTAACATTAGTGGAGAAATCTGTAATTATATTTAGATGTTAATTACTTGGTTTCTCAAATCAATTATAGGTTGCTCAGATCTACCAGAGTATTGAGTTCAGCCGTCTGGCCTCCTTAGTACCATTTGTGGATGCCTTCCAACTGGAGCGCTCTATTGTCGATGCTGCACGACACTGTGATTTGCAGGTATTGTATTGGAGAAGCTTTTTGCATTGTACTTCTGTACGTTTTTTGTTATACAGTGCCGAAAGCAATTAATTTATTTCAGATAGAGGGATTTTTATTTCACACTTAAAACTTAGTTTTTACAATATATTCCTTACATCCTCCTGCCTTCATTATGAACCAGCTAATATTGTTTATTTTCAATGTTAGGTTCGAATTGACCACACATCTCGAACCTTGAGTTTTGGTTCAGACCTGAACTACTCAACCAAGGAAGACTCTCCAGTTGGCCCCTTCCTGCAGAACATGCCCTCCGAGCAGATCAGGAACCAGCTGACAGCCATGTCCTCTTCTCTGGCCAAGGCCATCCAGATCATTAGGCCTGCCTCTATTCTGGTGAGCGCAGCCCCTCTGTACAAAGGAATGATCTTGTGTATGCACACACCACCTCATAGTTGATTTACATTGCCCCACATATTAGCTCAGGTTTTGGCCCCATTGAATTCTCACGTTAGTTGTCTGTTCCCAGACTGAGCACGAGGAGCAGAGCCAGCTGGCCATTGCTGCCTATCTGAAAAACGCCCGCAAGGAGCACCAGCGCATCCTGGCCCGTCGCCAAACCATCGAAGAACGCAAGGAGCGCCTGGAGAACCTGAACATCCAGAGGGAGAAGGAGGAGCTGGAGCAGCGCGAGGCAGAACTGCAGAAGGTGCGCAAAGCTGAGGAGGAGCGCCTGCGCCAGGAGGCCAAGGAGAGGGAGAAGGAGCGCATCATGCAGGAGCACGAACAGATCAAGAAGAAGACCGTGCGGGAGCGTTTGGAACAGATCAAGAAGACCGAGCTTGGAGCAAAGGCCTTCAAAGACATTGACATCGAGGTAAGCTGCCTAGAGTCCACTCGACATTTCAACAAAACAAACTTAGACATGCCTGTAGACTAACACTTCCTTCCTTTGCACAGGATCTGGAAGAGCTTGACCCCGACTTCATAATGGCCAAACAAGTGGAGCAGTTGGAAAAGGAGAAGAAAGAACTTCAAGAACGCCTGAAAAACCAGGAGAAGAAGGTAACTAAGTGATAATGCACAATTAGCTTATTGGCCCATAACCACGTTCTCTTGCAAAGGAACAACATTTACAAAAAGGGTGGGACTCTATATTGTGTCTTGGTCTTCGCAGATTGACTACTTTGAGAGAGCCAAGCGTCTTGAGGAAATTCCCCTCATCAAAAAGGCCTACGAGGAGCAGCGCATTAAGGACATGGAGCTATGGGAGCTTCAGGAGGAGGAGAGGGTACTATTCAAAATATTTTTAATGTTACTCTTGTTGAACTTCTTCTTACTGCTTGAATCCTATTTAGCAAAAGTCCCATGTTGACTGTATATGTATTATTTTAGATTAGCAACATGCAAGTGGAGCGTGAGAAGGCTCTGGAGCACAAGCAGAGGATGTCTAGAATGATGGAAGACAAAGAGAACTTTGTGGCTAAAATAACTGATGCCCGCAGCTTCATCTATGAGGTAAAATTATTATTTGGCTTAAAACTTCACTACCTTATCCGACTTCACTTCACTATTGCTGTTTCATATGTGATCTGGTCAATATGTTGAACGTTCACATTTTCTATGAAGGAAAAACTGAAGCAGTTCCAGGAGCGCTTGGTTGAAGAGAGGAAGAAGCGTCTGGAGGAGAGAAAGATTCAACGCAAAGAAGATCGGCGCAACAACTTTTACCGCCAGAAAGAAGAGGAGGCACAACGCATCCACGAGGAACAGCTCAAGAAAGGTACGTCCCCTCTCAGCCACCACAGGAATTAAACAAATCAATCAAAGAGGGACCATTTAAGTCAATTGAGTCCATAGTCCACTTTTCCTAAACATGCATTGCTGATGTTGTGCAGAGCGAGAGGAGCGTGACCGCATTGAACAGGAGCAGCGTGAGGAGGAGGAGAGGGAGTACCAGGAGCGCCTGCGCAAGCTAGAGGAACAGGAGAGGAAGCAGCGGGCTCGGCAGCAGGAGATAGAGGACCGTGAACGCCGTCGTGATGAGGAGAGACGGGCGCCTGAAGAGAAACCCATAAGCAAGGTATAATAATATCCTTATTCTTCATTGCTGATGAGGGTCAACAACTTTCTAAAGTATATAGCAACAACCTTGTATCCGGGTGTCGGGCGAGTTATCGTCTTCCTTCATGTTTTACTTTTGTCCAGGAGTTACCTGAGAAAGAAGAGGGTGGATGGAGGAAGAGAGTAGAAGCGGGTGAATCGGAACGACGTCGCCCCGTGCCTGAGAAGTGTGTTGGATTGCACTTATACACACACATGGGTCTAGTGAATGTTTCTGGGGTGCTATAACCTCTTGTCTTCCCTAGGGACTGGAGACAGGAAGGCCGCGAGGACAATGACAAAGAGGAGGGCGAGCAGGAGCCTCCCTTCAGAAGAGGTGAGGCCTCCCGCAGGGATGACCCCCGAGGCGGTCGTCGGGGCTTCGACGACGAGCGCGCCCCGCGCCGAGGAGGGGACGATGAGCGGCCAGTCCGCAGGGGGATGGACGAGGACCGCGGATCTCGGCGAGGCTTCGACGAGGAGCGAAGCTCATGGAGGAATGCCGATGAGGACCGTGGTCCTAGACGCGGCTTTGACGAGGACCGCGCACCCAGACGTGGCTTTGACGAGGACCGCGGTCCCCGCAGAGGACTGGAGGAGTCCAGGGCTCCCCGACGCGCGGCTGATGATGACTGGGGCCCGAGAAGAGGCGGCGAGGAGGACAGAGGCAGCAGGAGAGGCATGGACGATCAGGGGCCTCGTCGTGGGGATGACGGAAAGCCCTGGAAACCTCTCAGCAGGCCTGGTATGTCTGTCGACGACTCTTCATTATCACGTTGATCAATGAAGAAATGTTTTTAGGAGTCGGGTGTGGTGGACACGTTTTTCAAAAATAAACTGCGCTGAGGCAGTTGCTCTGGCGTCTGAAACAGGTGGTGGCTGGCGTGAGCGGGAGAAGGCCCGAGAGGAGAGCTGGGGACCACCTCGTGATGGGGGTCGCACCGACCGCGAAGAAGGCGAGGATGAGGAGCGATCCAGCGAGCGTTTCAGAGAGCGTCGTCCACCCAGGTGTGTTACTCTGACGGCATATGAAAAATCATGGCCAAAGTAAATTCATCAGCTTGTATCAACATTGTTTTTAATAGTGTGTGTGTGTGTGTATGTGGGTGTGGTTCTCTAACCTTCGGACTCAATATAACCAACTAAATATTGTTCAGACAGTGACCATTAAGTACTAAAAAGGAACTTGTCTTTTGTTTCAAACTTCCAGTTTGACTATTACTATTCTGCATTTTGGACTACAGATTAAAGATTCTACAGCTTGATGTGGTAATAATGAGGTTCTGGGCCTGCTCTTTCAGGGAAGAAGGTGGAGGAGGTTGGAGGAGGGGAGGCACAGAGGAGACCAGTGGCTGGAGAGACTCTCGTCGTGAAGAACCTGATCGAGATGATCGGCGTGGCGAGCGCCGTGAAAAAGATCGCAGGGATGACCGTGAAGTTAGAGGCCCACCCAAAGAGCCTGAGGAGGGTGAGTAGTACATTATAGCCTCTCCCTGAAGTGATAGTTCTTACACTATTCATGTTTGGACATTCACATAGCCTGTGGTGGGCTTTGCATACCTAGATACAATCTTAAAATAAATTATTTTGAAATATTAGTAAGTTAGACAAATAGAATCAGTTTTCCAGCATTGGTTAACTGAATGTGGTAGGATTTACAACCAAAAGGTTGCCTGTCACTTTATCGCTTTAATTTGCCTGGAATTTTAAAATGTAAAAAATAAATGGACATAAAAAGACCAGGTTTTTGTGGTTTCCACTTGTTTTAATGAAATCATACAAATGTATTGACACTGCTGTGTTGTGTTCACGCACTAGGGGGCACTTGGCGTCGTGGGGGAGTAGAGAAAAAGGAAGAACGTAAAATTGAACGAGAGGCTCCTCCCAGACCCACTGAACGTGAGGCCGAGGCTGATGATGAGAAGAGTTCCTGGCGATCTGAAAAAGACAAAGAGAATGCGCGTCGGGCTAAAAATGAGACTGACGATGATGGCTGGACCACTGTCCGGCGCTGAGACCCCACCCAGCTGCGCTTTCAAATGGCCCATGTGGCAAATGTATCCCTGATAGCCATGATTTAAGTTTTGCTTTGCATACAGTTATTAAACAAAAATGGTATAGAAATACTGGTGTTAAAATGGGGAACAAGATATCTGTCATGAATTCTCTGCCAGTTACCTTCTATTGTTTAAGCTGCTTCTTCCCTCCTTAGAAGTAGTCTAATTTTGATGTGCATGCTTTAGAGTATTGAATTGGTCTCACTCACATTACACCCAGTGTGGTTTGCTCCTAAAACATCGAAGTATATTTTAAGCCACCTGGTGTGTGTGTACAGATACATCATTTATTAATAAAGTCAGTTGCTCAGCCAAACAGTGGTCTTTTTTTCAGTATCTGTTGTAACGCAGCAGTGTCTGCATATTGGGGAAGTAACTGCATTTGTATAAACTATGTTCTTTCATTATGTATTTTATTTTGAGGTATCTAATGTAATAAGACACTTATTTCCCTTACTACTATCTAATGTGAAACTATAGAATTTGTATTTACATATTGAGTCAATTTAATGGTGAGTACAATATAGTTCCTCACTTTTTTATGAGGTTAACTTGGTAGGATGAAACTAATTAGCAAAGATACATGATACCCTTTTTACATAAGTAAATGTAGTTTTCATTACTGCCTATTGTCTGCTCACCTAAGCCTAGAATTTCCAACATGGGTATATAGAATATTTTCTGTAAAATCGCTATAGTCTTGTCTAAAACGGTCTGTATATGTGGGCTTAAATATAAAAGGGCAAATAGCCCGAGAAATGGGGAAGCGCCCACATTTATGACTAGGTAAATAATTACCTTAAAATGTTCTACTTGGAAGATTTACGTTGTTGGCTTGGTGCATTAGAAAGTGATTGTATAATATATCACCAACTGACTACTACAACAGCAGTGCTGTGTTCGGAGTCCCCTACTATGCATACTTAACATACTCAATTTGAACTAATTTCCCGGCATATTTAGTATGTTAAGGACGCATAGTATGCAATTCCGAACACTACTTTTCTGCGTTTTGTGAGCATGTCTATTCCATCGAACGAGGACCGCTGGACCGTCGCGTGAAAAAACCCAAAGCTTGCACTAAGAGGTCCTATCCACTTGATGTCGACAACGCTCCATGGCTGCCGACCAGAATCAATAGTCCACTAGAAGTCGAATATTCCTCGAAGGGGGCAGGAGACTTAAGTTGCTGTGTACAATAGACATAAAAATACAATGCCTAACTGTTCAACATAAACACAATAAGCTAAAGCCCAATGTTCAATGTGTCAGCACATTAGATTTGGTCGCCGATATTGGCTACAATATGCAACGACTAACACATTGACCTATTGAAGTCACATTAGGTTATTGTGATGGCCTCATCATAGACCAATTGAAACATTTTCATTAAACATTTTACATTTTCTAATTTTCGCGGGATTATTTTTGCCATATCACACGCATCCACGTGACATTAAGTTATAAACACGAAGCTATAAATGCCAGCACATTTAATCTTTAGACTTGTATTATTAATAGGCGTATTCATAATGATCATTATTAATGCAACAATTGTAACTGCACCTAACCCTGTTATAATCATTATTTATAACCGTTATTATCTTGCCGCATTTGAAAATGTTATCTATATAGCTATAGCAGTTGCAAATGATTCCTCAGTCAATACTTTTATCCAATCAATAAATTGCTACATGGAATTAAATGTAACAAATTATGTATATTAAAAAAATAGATGTGATGCAAGTAGCAGTTAGACCATTGATCCAAAACGCAATCCAATCAATTAGGGCCAGCCTGATTTTAAAAAGTGCAGCAATAGTGCAAGGTGTACTGACAGCTGACCGGTTTAACATTAGTCCGAAAACTGCTTGATTTAGCCATGTAACATGTAGAGCCATGTTCCCATGACACAAGTGGCTTTTATTTTAAAATAATCAGTATGGGCCTCAAGAAATAGTTGGACAATTATATATAATAATATTTCCCCTTTAGAGCTTCTCTGACAACTCAGATAAACCATAATGAAGAGGCTCAGCATGATACCGAGCTATTTGAAGAAGCTGCTGAACTAGCAGCATCCGCTTGCTGCCAAATATAAACAGCGGACAATTTTTGTCACTGTAACGCAGGATTGCCCTTTTGTATAATTATTCACGTGGGTTATAGGTGTGATGTATATATAAACAATAGCCAAAAATATCAAATGGATATGAATATACGATTGACCCGTGGTCTACCCATTTGGTTGTATAGCCCATACAGAATGAAATAAAATAAGGCCATGAAGGCCTTAAAAATAATAAAGCGCAAGCTATGAAAAATTAGGACATGCAGGTCTCTTGCTCGGTGGCAATTTAGCACATATGTATGTATTGCTTTGTGGTATTTTAACTATACGACTACATTTTATGTAGCTGCTTTTTAGTTGTATTGGCACACTATGGCCTATAGTCAACGTTGTCCGGGACAATATAGGCCTTCTAAGGGGAGACAATTCTTAGCACGCATTGGAGAAAATTAAAACTCCAACAAACAACAGGATAATTTTGACAGACAGGCAGAACTATATTCAAATACAAACCACTCTGACCTCTAAAGCCTAATTGCATGTGAAGGGCTTCTCTAATTCAATGTTGTCCGTATTTTCAGTAACCTATAGGCCTACCAGAATTGTTGAGACAATTAGGTAAAAGGCGTATTAAAATGGCTGTAATGTCCAATTTCTTTGTTGATAATCCAACCTATGAACATGGCCCAATAAGCCTCCTTACAGGCCTTATCGGCAAGCATAAATGCAAACGTAAGTACCTTGAGCTTTTCTACTGGTTCAGCTGAGTATGTAAAATGTTCTGAAGATGTGGTTCTGAACGAATCCGTTCCGTTTTGCGCGAGTCCGCCTCTCCGTGCCTGTTCCTATTGACGCACTTAAAGACTCTTCCCTCAACCTTAAGGCGAGTAGCAGCGACCAATCACCATGCCATTACAGGCTTCAGAGGAAGCTGTTTATGTGACTCCGGCGCTAATTAGGCTCATGAACTAACAAATCGCTTGCACAACTGGTGAGGAAAACGATCACATCCATGGATTGTCTGGAGTAGTCGACCAGCTTTATTGCGATTTTCTGATTTGACATCTACTCTTTTTGCCATTGGTTTTGCAACTTATCTATTGCAGAGAAACTTTCTCCTTGGGTGTGGAGTATTTTTAAAGCAAGAACGCCTGCAACACGTAAACTTAAACTGGGGAATTTTGACCATCAAACCATGTTTCAACCTACACCGAAGAGGTGTTTCACTATAGAATCGTTGGTAGCGAAGGATAATCCTATACCGACGTCGAGGTCTGAGGAGCCCATACGACCAGCAGCGCTGAGCTATGCAAATCCTAGCCAGATGAATCCATTTCTGAACGGCTTTCATTCTAACGGCAGGGGCGTCTACTCTAATCCGGACTTGGTGTTCGCTGAGGCGGTCTCACATCCTACAAACTCCGCTGTCCCAATGCATCCTGTGCCACCACAACATGCGTTAGCTGCTCACCCACTTTCATCATCACACAGTTCGCATCCTCTTTTTGCCAGTCAACAAAGGGACCCCTCAACTTTTTACCCATGGTTAATACACAGATATAGATACTTGGGTCACAGATTTCAGGGTAAGTAAAAAAAAAATCGACGTTTGCCTGCCGAATGCATTTGCAGTAAAGTTGAGAATAATGCATGATAGTTAATTTCTTATTGGATAATTTTTTGGAGTAGATATTCTTAGTTAAAAGGACAATTTCCTCAAGCAGGTAATTACAACAATTATTAGATTACACATTATTTATCTTATACTTGCATGAAGCAGCCTCATGCTTAGTACATTTCGTTTCAATGTTTTATCCTGCATTCGTTGTCTCAGATCATGTATTTGTTATACCGCAAAAACTAGTCTACCATATTGATACATTCTAAAATAAATACGTGTAGACAAATTGAACAAAAATGTTTATATAAAATGCATTGTTAACGAAGACAAATTTCTCCAAACTGTATTTGTTTAGCCTGCGTGCAGGCTAAATAATTCAGACAATCTTATCCTAAAGTATTTCGTATAATATTCTGCGTTAAAAAAAAAATACTTGGAGTCCATATCTTGTTGAAGACACCATTCGTAGCTTTTGCTGAGTAACTTTGAAATCAAATTTTTCTTTTCACTTAAAATATACTAAATTTGGATAAAAATAACTTATTCAAGAAAATTATTAAGAGTAATAAATTCTTGTTAAAAAGATAGGCTCAAAATAATGCTTGCAATTTGGCCTATACATTTCCTCATCAGGGCATCTTTACTTTTTCTCATTCATTTATTTGACCAACGCTCTGTTTATTGTTGTTTTATTTTTATAATATTTTTGGGCCTTGCTTTGACCTGTTTGTTACAACTAACTTTGTTACTAGTTTCATTTTGGAAAGATATCTCCGTATATGCATTAGCCTGTAGGCTTGTACAGCAACTCATTTGTCAGTTGTTTTCTTTGTTTGTGTGTGTTTGTGTGTGTTCGTTTGTATAACTAATTTATCTTATTTGGAAATTATTTGCGTTTCTTCCAGGTAACGAAACAAGCCCAGAAAGCTTCCTTTTGCACAATGCACTGGCAAGAAAACCAAAAAGAATCCGGACAGCGTTTTCACCTTCGCAACTTCTCCGTCTTGAGCATGCATTTGAAAAAAACCATTATGTCGTGGGGGCAGAAAGAAAACAACTTGCACACAGCCTTAGCCTAACAGAAACTCAGGTAAGAGATACAGTTAAATTCTTTTTAAATTATATTTTTAAGAGTTCAATAAAATACAACATTAAAACAAATAAAACATTTTCAAATTCAATTAAAAAAAAACGCACTTTGTAAATACAGGCCTGGAACACAATCAAGTGTTTTTAAAGACCTTTAAAGATCTGAACACAGTTTAAAACATTCAATACAGTTTGTAATATATCTAATATTTTCTTGATGGCATTGCTGAAACCTTTTTTGTCGCTCTGAATTTTGTAACGTGGCATGCGTGTGTATAGGCAATGTGCGTTCGTCTGTGTGTGTGTGTGTGTGTGTGTGTGTGTGTGCGTGTGTGTGTGTGTGTTTGTGTGTGTGTGTGTCTCCGTGTTTCCGTGTGTATAGGGTATTTATTTTTGCAAGCGTTGAACACATAATATATAACTGCAAATAGTCGATAGGTTGTTGTTTTGTTCATTATAGGCCTAACACCAGAAGATATATAGGCCAAGACCAGCAGGCTTATCCAATGTAACTATGGTAGCCTATTTATGATAACATTTTCACTATACGCGTGTGCTGTATTGACTGGCTTTTTGTTGGCTCAAACCCATGGTCACACAACCTCGTTTTAAGTTGTACTGCTCTATTTTGGTCAACGGTCTCAATTCAAAACGAAGAGCAATTAACCAGTAATACATTCTATGGGATGCGAAATACAAGAACGGAACTGATTCAAAGAATGCCATGCCTTATTTGAGCTTGTGTCGGAGCCTATCAGCATGTGGACTATTCTGTGTCTTTTGTCCCTGTGTCAGCCGTGCATGTTTTGTAAATGGATGCCTTTAAAATGGTAGGAAAAGAAATGAACCATCAACTACTTCAATTAGCAAACTGAAAGCACATTACATGCACCTCAGTTGTCATAACTTGTTTAGCAAGGCAGCAAGTATTCAAACTTTCGGTGCTTGGTTATTTTAGACATCGATTATATAAACATGAGTATGCCTATCAGTAAAAAGTGTAAAGTTTTATCAATGCTATTATAATAATAGACCTAACTGCTTGATAGTCTATACGTAATGCCGCTATTTAATTTCACATGCTGATTTAATTGCCTATGGTCTATGTCGGCCAAAATTCACTTGCGATATTATGGGATGCATTTGGAAAGCAACACTATTATCTTATGCAGATTCCCTGACCAATATATTATGATTTATTTTTGTTTTCTTTTTACCTATCAATTGTATGGGTATAGACAATTGTCCATTGTGCTGGTTTGTCTAATTTGCTCCAACGTTTGTTTCTCCAGGTAAAAGTGTGGTTTCAAAATCGAAGAACCAAGTTCAAACGGCAAAAGCTAGAAGAAGAGGGTTCAGAATCACAACAGAAAAAGAAAGGGACCCATCATATAAACCGATGGAGACTTGCGACTAAACAAGGAGGGGGAAGCCCAGAGGAAATCGACGTCACGTCAGACGATTAAAATAATATATTGTTTGAAGCTGGGACAGCAGCAGCGGTGTGAAGGATGACAGGCAAGGATGCTGTGTAAAGACAATGAGAGGGTACATCCAATGTCACATTTCAGATCTTCGGAGATCGGCAGCTGAGGGTGAGAAAGATCCGATTGGTGGCACTGCTGTCACTAAAACATGGGTCTGTCAATCTATATTGAATTGCGCAGCCAAGAGTGATTGACTGTTGCAGTTCACTTAACTTACCCCTTTCCACGCAACAACCAACCCGTACAATCTCCCACAACCATCCAAAAATGTATCTCCAATTCACTTTGGACATTTGCACTTCTGAAAGTTTCTAAAAACGTTCCCGTCAAGATACCAAAATACAAAACTGTTTTTGTAAAACTTGAATTGCATGGTATAGATTTTTTCTGGTAGTTGTTTTTAATTTGACAATTTTCTCACTGCGACGCTGTTTTTACCCTATATTTTCAAACTCAGAGATGTTGTGCTTTCCTTTTTACAAAGTGTGCAGTCTTTAATTAATGATTCTCGTGTTAAAGTGATTGTGAAAACATGAAGTAGCGGTGCTGCGTTATATAGTGTTTAAAGAAAAGCTTAATAGCATAATGAACTTCAAAGAAACTTTATGAAAGTTTACAAAAGATACAGTACTTACAGGAAAGGTATCAGGAAACTCGTTTAACCTATAGCTTTACCAATCTGTTATTCTGGCCCGAGCATATTGTCAGGACTCGACCCTCCCATGAGAGATTGTCACGAAGGAAGAACTGCAAGAATTGACTCCCTTAGAGGCGAGAAAACTTCAAGCACTGAGCTAATTCCATGTACAGAGATACTAAAGTTAATGTTTCTGTTAAACCCTCTTTTACCAGAATGTAAATAATTTTGTGTTTGTGTTAAGTTTGCTACAATTTTAACACAAAGTATACTTCAAAGAAGTATGTAATTGTCGATATTTTGTCAATAAAGTTTTATCAATATGTTGAGCGAACTAAAAGCATAGGGGTTTTATTCTGAAAAGTCCCATTTTTGGTAACCGTTTAACACTATCTGAATATGCAGGATTTTTCCAGCATATGGTCAAAGCCCATAGGCCTTTTGTTTTATATTCGGCTGGTGTAGGCCTATGCGTTTTATTTTGGGCACCGATTTAAAAGAGCACAAAGTATGCAATATTGCATTAATAACCAATGATAGTTTAAAAATTCAAGCGCGATTTTATAGCCCATGAAAATCAACAAATTGCTCGTAGTAAAAAATATGTTGCACAGATAGGCCAATACATTCGCTTTCTCATACGCCATTAATCAGTGTTATTTTGAGAGGCAGCGTCTGCTCAAAGAGTCCTACTAGCTTTTGTGAAAGTGCAAATCAGTTTAGGCAATTATCATGCGGGTAATATGAGGGGAAAAGGGGATGCATTGCCCAGTGGTCCACTTTAATCTCTTAATCCGTGGATCCAAGGGGGCTTGGTTGGACATAATTTAGCCCAATCTAACTACCCCTCACGATGTGATAAGAGAAGGTTTCAATGTGCCACAAAATAGGATCTTTGTCTAAATCTTGTCTCCAACCATAAAAACAACAAAAATATTAATGTAGATGCATCTTGTGCAAATCTATAACAATTCCGTTGATATTTGGTCCATGCATATGCAGAGCACACGGCAACTATTTCTCCGGTCATCCAATACCGACCAATAGTATTTTAGACTAAATAATATTTCTCTAAATGACAACAAACGTACCTATATAAATTGCAGTGTAGACAGAAACCTGTTTTCGTTCAACTTTTTTCAAAGCATGGAAATAAGCAACATTTAAAAAAATATTTAGAATGCTAAATACATACACAAATAGCTAGGGAATTCTAAATCGGTCCATATAGACTATAAGCAATAAAAATCTTCAGAGAATACCATTAGCTTTGAAAAACCCCTAAAAGCTTTATTACAACCCCAGCTTTGAAATAGGGGGATTAGAGGACTGAAAGGGTCCCACAATAGTTAGAAGAAAAGGTTTCATGCTAATGAGGTTAATGCCCTTTGTATCTCCGGACTCCACAACTTCATTACTCCTATCTCGGGCAACACCGAGCGGCTCAGAGCTCGCAATCCACTCGAGCCTTTCCCTACCCTGCCTAAAGAAGGATTTGATAGCAGTCCTGTTCAAACTAGATAATTATATCTTTTCAAGTTGGAATTAAGATAAAGAAAGTGCAGTAAAGGCGATGAGCCTTGATCCGCTGCAAACAAATTTGGCGCACTTTTCATTTTTCTTTGCCTGAATGGACGGGAGACCCCTCTCTTTTTGACAGGAGCGTTTCTTATTTTTTTATTTATTTTCTACTACTTACTTTTTTCGTTTTTGTTTAATCGTGAAATATTGCAATACAACGAAATGTATTTGTACACATCTAGGGCAGGTGTGTAAAGATACCTCTGCCATAAACTAGCTCAATAAATAACATCAGAGTATCATTTGTCCTCTCCAAATGTTGAGATGGCAAGACTGCTCTTTCAAAACTTGCAATAATAATAATAATAATAATAACAATAATTTAAATTAAGTAATCTAATTATCATGTCCCATTTAGAATTGTCTGCTAAAAAATATTTTTTTTCAATGTCAAAAAATTATTAACAATTTGAGATTATTAGATTATTGATTAATGTCATTTATTGAAGCGCATGGTTCGAGACATAATATTTTTTTTCATTCATATTTAATTTTATTGCTGTCTTCATGTCAAAATTTCCGTAAACTGTAGCTCGTCTTTAGAATTTATGCTGTCTTCACATTTTTTTAAAATGAAACTATAACACGAAAATAGCCCTAAAACCTCTTTGTCTTTTTATGATGTGAAATGACAAATCATTAGCTATGGCTTTCGAACTGACCCCAAATCCATAATCTGCTATTACCCTAATCTAACCTGTCTGTTGTAGACATTTTAAGACATAATGATATACAAGTTAATAAAATGGGATTTTCATTATACAAAACATAGGTAACTAACTGACGGATTAGGCTATGGACAAATATACGCATTGCAACCACGTAAACTAAAAAATTGACGACGGTGAGCTCGATTTTAAATGCTCCCTAGCCCAAAAAAGTTGGCATATCAATAAAGGTGAATCTTTAGAAAGAGTCTATTTGTAAAAACAATTAACCAGACATTATATCACCCATGAGCTTTGATGAACTAAAGCATATACTTGACATGGAGTTAATTGATTTTGCCATGGATTGGCTGCAGAGCAATCTACGATGTCTAATGTGAAAACAATTGTTCACATTTTATATCAGCTATATAGTTTGCAAAGTTATAAATACATGTTTTTTATGGTAAAATGTAGTATACCATCGAACAAGTCTGTTACAATCTGACGTCAGGACAAACTTGATCTCTCCTGTTTCACAAATTGCTACTGAAACTGATCCTTGAAACGAGAGAATGAACTCTACACAATTCCCTTGGCCTTGACATAAGGTACAGCGATAAATATACAAGACTAATGAGCAATTACCATATAATCACCCTTCAAATAGCTTACATAATAATACATTAAACATTCTAGTGTCACGGATTCAGTTTCTTACTTCATTATTGATATGGGAGGGGCACTTTTTGTGCTATGATGTGGAATGATGATTATGTTTTCCAAACAACAAATTTACCGTGCTTTAGGCTCATCAGATAATCCGGATGAACTAACTGGTTATATTCAGAATAGCTAGTTAAGAGTATGACGTTTAGGCCTCATATTACATATGTACTGAGTAAATCCTATTTAATAAACTATTGGAATATTTCAACAATTAAACACTGATGTAGGTCTACAGAAATATAGCCTTTCTCTCAATCAGGTGTACCTGTGGTGCAAATGAGACTGCACATAAATGTCATTAGCAAATCTGTACAGTTGATTACATTATAGATAAGTTAAGCATGATTTATTCTTTATTTTTAAGCCTAGTATTTATTCCACTAAAAAGAAACTAATGTAATGTACATTTTCAAGAGATATCTACTGCAGCTAAAAAGATTGCCCATGGTATAATTAAACCTTCAGACATTTTTGTTTTGCTAGATATGATTCTGAAACACTAAACTTTTTCCACCTGTGTAGACCGCAACTTTCTCTGCCAGGCACTTGGCTATACCTTGGCATTGGTCCCAAGACAGGTCCCATAGACAGTCTGAAGACGGCTTTGGCATCTGCCTGAACTTTGTAGAAATTCATGGCACAACATATATGTCCTTCAAAAAGCAAAATAATTAAACAAAGGACCCCTTATTGTTATTTCAAAAATAATTAAGGACACTCTACTGGATGAATTACAATGATTGACAACTAATTTCATGAAATTGGTAACACCCTATATATTTACCCTGTAGAGCAGCATTAGGACTTATTCATTTATAGTTCAATTACATCAGGGCTAAGTTGCTTGTCATAACCCTTTTGCTCTTCAGGAAGGTAACATGCTTCTTCAAGCCTTTGAAGGGCATGGAAAATGTGCTCTACTCAAAGATTTTCATGTCGTTTATATGGATGACCAGCATTCCCCCTTAGTTTACTAATACGTAACATATGGCTGGACTGTACACCTGATATAATACCTCAGGGCCTCGCAGTTTGGAAAATCCTCAATTCACTCTTTAAATAAAACAAACAACGGCTTCACTAAATATATCACATGTGCTTGGTGAACTATATTGCGCCTCTTGACCTGTGAGGTGCCCCAACATACTCTGCATCACTACTGCAGCTCTGCTATGAAAGTACATATCTGTTTACAGAAGAAAACATTTCTATGCCAACGGTTGCTGTAAGGTAGAAGTGTTACCTTTGGCTACCTTTGGTTTACCTAGTCTTGCGGGTATACGTAAATACCGAAGGCTCTGTTATTATTAGGATCGGCGTGATGCGAAGGGATACCATACATAATGATAAGCTCATCCATTTATCTTTTCGTTGCAGATGCCAGGATTTGATATCACGGCATCAGCACACTCATAGTGCTCTCACATGTTACAGTACTTCTCATGACGCACCTTCTCCTTCGGGCTGTTTGGTCCAATCGTGCCATTGATAACCCTTCTTTCATTCAGGTGTGTGTCTTTTAATTCCTAAAAATAATTCGGGGAAAGGTGGCAACATTTTAAAAGGGGATGCTATCTCCAGTTTGTGAACATGGCCTAATGATCAGGCATGTGAACTGAAGGTACCTGTTCTATTTCTCTCCCTTTTAGCTGTCTTACAGTACCAGAAGTGTCTCCCTCTCTTGGTGGCTATAATAACGAGAAACTATTCAGTTTTTTTCCAAATGTAAGACAGTCTAGTTGAGCTAAAAGGCACTGCAGCATATTGGGCTGTGAAGCGGAAGAGTGTTTGACATTTAGTTGTGGGTTCCTATAATATGGCCTGATTGCATACATGGCATTTAGTGAACTAAGATTGTTGTGTTCATCCACTAGTCTGAGCAGGTGTAGTTATCTACAATTATCCATTGTTCTTTGTGCCATGAGATAAATTTGCACTGTGCAGACATTGTCACCCAACAGTAAGATGGTTAAGAAGTTGTATTCCAGAAATATTCCAGGCTAGGAATATGCGTATCTTGCTAGTGGTAGATAGTAGGTGGAAGTTTGTAGGTTATGACATCTCATTAGTTAGCGCAATCTCGGCTACTAACTCTGTGACTAGGACAACACACTTGTCACCCATATTTTTCTTGGCAATCATTCACAGTAACTCTCTAACAAGCAATGGTCATAGTCTTCACTGGGAAGCTTAGCCGTTTAGGGACACTAACACTGTCTAATGATCTCAAGTGCAGTTTGTGAGAGGAGCTTCTAATTAATAACAAGAACATAACTCCTTTCAAGGGTTTATGTAAGCTTAAGGTGAACAATTACTTTGGTAGCTTGCTTCATATACAGAGATACTTTGAAGTTAAACCAGGAACGGGCTGGAACCTTTCCAGTGTTAAATGAGCTACTTTGGCTCTTGTCTCCATTGTGAATACTTACTGCCGTTAAAGAGTCTTTGTTACATTATTTCCTAGTAGCTTTGCTAAACGAAAATATAATTACATTTTGATTGATTGATAAATGCTTCACAACATGAGAAATATATATGTAGGTATGCATCGCAACAAAATTTGTGAAGAACCAAATATGTTAGCAGAATTGACAAATGAGTAAAGGTTTCAAATGAGGTGCTTTTTGAATGTAATCGGAGCAAGTGTGAAAAGCGAAAACGCTATGCGTGTAGGGTTTTTACCACTGCCTCTGCATGTTATTCTCTCATTATAAGCCACTGTAAAGTCATCTGTATAATAGTTGTAGTATCTGTAAGTGCTTCAGGTTGTTTTTTTGTTTGGAACTGAGGACATAGCAAATCAGACCACTTCACACATGAAAGGCAGCAGTTCTGTTTGATTCTGTCTGCCCAGCAAACACTGGTTCTTGCTGTCCTTTTAGGGGACTCCAGAGGCTAGTTAGAAGGTGTCTGATTCTCACCATGAATCTAATTAGATCTCTGACTGTGGTCTTAACATTCCCATTAAAAAAGAACTGCACAGAGGGAAAAAAAGGTGCTAAAACACCAACCCTTTTATTCCCCTCCATTGCACCTCTGCACAACTCATTCCCTACCCCCTCATTTTCTGGAGCAAAACAAAGTCCAGCAAGCTAATGAAGTTTGTAATTAAGGAGATTCTGTCAGACTGAATGGGTAATTAAGACATGGTTTCTCAGGGGTGTTAGTGGTCCAAGCTCATCGGAGCAGAGGCCATACGTATGGGCAGAGGAGGAGGAGGAGTGTGTGGGAGAGAGAGAGAGAGAGAGAGAGAGAGCGAGAGAGAGATAGAGAGAGATAGAGACAGAGAGAGAGAGAGAGAGAGAGAGAGAGAGAGAGAGAGAGAGAGATTAGCCGTTCAGATCGTCTCTCCTTGCAACAAAAAGGAAAAGGGGGACTAATTTTCACCCACAGTGACCTAAGCTATCTTGTTCATACTTGGAACTTACCTGTTCGGATGAACACTTGTTGGTGGAAACTTAAAGATCATAATAGTTTCATAAGATCATAGCCATTTTGTGGAGTTTGTTTTATGTTTTGTGCAAAATGATTTAGGAAAGGGAACAACATTATAATTTAAGAGGAATTATGTCATTTTGCTAGTTTTTTGTTGCGTAAAAAACTATTGTAACTATTGTATTTGTGGAGAAAAAAATAAAAATAAAATCTTGCTAGTCATATTCGGTTGACTAGATTGACATGGCATGTGTTGTGATATCACATATATAATAGGATTAGTGGAGTGTGGTTGAGAGACAGGCCCCTCTCTGTTCTTGGGGAAGACATCTCCATTCTAATTATCAAATTTACTTCAGATTGGTTGACTGTGGAGCTGATAAAGAAAGTTCACCTGGCCTCAATTAACCATATTTATCTCAGATTATCCCTTCATAAGATTTCTGAATCGGCAAAAAGATTAGCATTATTAAGAACCAGGATGCGCAGGAGAAATATATTTTCTGACAAAGTGACATTTTATAGAGAACAGAAAATGAAATCAATGGAACTGGAATCAAAAAGAAAGGCAAGGCGTTCTCGGGAATATCGAGGTATAGATATTTTTTTCTCTTTGTGATTTACTTGGACTGCCATAACCTTTTAATTAACTTTTTTTTTATTCAACTTGACCTATTATTTCACCTGGGATAATGAGTGAAAAAGGAGTATGTTTTTATTATGCTGTTCTAATAAATTAAGCTTGAATTGTAGGCTTTTTAGTTTGTGTGTTCAAACAACCAACATATTTATGGATTTTCTCTAAGGGGATAGTTTACAACTTTTTATGGCGAATGCTGTTGCCCCTCAAAGTGATAAGACCTATACAAAGGAAATAATTACGACACTGGAGACAGATTGGAACAGATATGACTGTTTACATGGGACGGGTGAATTTATGCTTTTTACAGATACAGTAGAGATGGTCTCTTATTAGGCAAGACTCTTTGATTTTGGTCTAACCTCTACATTCCTGAAAATCATTTACACTGTTTAGACTGGAAGTGTCCTGCTGCAAGGCAAAACACCTGGGCTCTGAACCCATGACCTTACAGCTGAGTGCGCTCACTGCAGCCCTCCTGCCTCCCGGTCAGCAAAAGGATCAGCATGGACAGACAGGCCCAAGACTGTTCATTTCCTGTTTTGCCCCAAACCATTCTGTCGCTGTAAAAAAAAAAATCTACCTGTGTTCAGGTAATATTATCATTTTCAATGAATGACCCTCCATGAGGACTTTGAAATGCACATATTGCCAGAGAATATTCCTATTCTCTCATAACTCTCTGGCATTATGAGATGTAATGATGTCAACGTAAACACTCAAACATGTTAAGCAGGTACAATGGGCCAAGGATATGCACCACTGGATGAAGGGATTTAAATATTGCTTGGTTTATTTTGTAATATTGTCCCAGAGCATTGTGATGTTGACCAAGTCTGGTGATGTTGTGTCGGAATGTGTGCAAAAATGTTACTTTATTTTATACCAGTCATTTGTATATATGATTTGTTAACAGCCTGAGCATTCATTGAACCCTAATAAGGTCATAGGACCTTAACCCAGTCCAGGAGTTCTTTGCAGAACGCAATTGAATAGAAAAAAATCATATTTCCTTTTAAAGGAGAATCTCAGTTCTCGACAGTGTTCTAGTTACAGCAGGTGTTTGTAAGCTCCTGGCAGACCTACATGGATGAGTCTTTCTACTTCCCCACATGTTGGTCTGAGCCAAATTGCTTTGAGTGGAGGGTGTGCCCAGCCCATCCCTCATCGTTTAAAGAGGCCTCTCACTTCTCAATGCTGCAGGCAGGCTTGTAGATAAAGAAGCTGAAAAACGGCTCTAGGAATTCTAAATATTAGCGGTTATAAATCAGCCCTCGGTGGCTTATGGGTAACAATTATCTTTTTCTCACTAATAAATCCTCCCTGTTACAGATAAGATGGTTTCTCTTCCTAACCTGCAGTAAAAGCAGCCAGCTAACAAGGAACCAGGCGGGTGGGACATTGAACGTAGGATGGTCGCTATGCTGTGCTATGAACTATGTTCATTTCAGTCCCCAGACAGAAAGTTTTGTATTTTATGGTCAAATATAAAGTATATCATCCTTGAACTGAGATAAATAGTATGTGTATAGAAGAAGATGGTGATCCAGATCATATCAAGATGTAGGCTGGAGCACTTATCAGGCCATAAACACTTACTAAACATTACTAGTTTCTGTGTGTTTGGACTTTTGTCAATCAATAAGTGCTAAGTGATGCACACACATGTCAAAAAGGTAGTGTGATAAGCATGTTGATATGATAATAACCTTCTTTGATTATATCGACTGCAGCTGGTCAGTTTGCCTGGACCACACTGAGGTGAGATAACGATTGAATGCAATCCTTTAACCAGTCTCAATGCAATTTTTTTTTTTTTTGCAACTCAATTACAATGTGTGAATGAATCCCTGTACTGATGGCCACTTACCGTAGTCAGTTATCCTGACTGTAGCCCATAGGGACTGGCCAAAAGAGGTCTGGTTTTAAGAACAACATAAATAGGAAAAGAAAAACATACTGAAGTGGTAATAATCAGAAGAGTAGAATGCTTGCAGTGTTTTTCCCTTCATAAGACCTTTGAACCCTTATTCTGTGTAAAGACTTACACTTAACCTCATTAAGTTCTCTCACACACTGGATACATAATTATCCCTGAGAGGATAGCCAGCACTAATACAAATTAGAAAGATAATTAAGCTACTGAGACTGGTCATTGCATCTCCCAAAGCATTGCATACACTGAACCATTATCTAGAATTAGAGGCTTTGTTTACAGTCACAACAATAACCTTTTTACCAGTGGCCATATTTGTTGAAAGCTTCATATACAAGATTAAACTGTCCAGATGGGCAAACATTTAAAATGAAAAACTTTGTCAGCTTTTATGTGTGTGAAAATATCTTTCACAGGTGTACGGGTTACAAAGAAGAGATAAAACTTGTTTTGAATTCCATTTAGTAGAAGGACTATATCACTCACTGACATTGACAACTTTTAGAGAGTTCTGAAATACCACCATCCTTACAGAGATATGCTGTTGAGTAAATATTCCATATAAATAACCATTCACCTAAAGCCCATCTGCTTTCTGTGTTACACAGCAATTTAGTGACCCAAAAGTATTTCAACTATTTCAAAGTAGGTGTAATAAAATTAACCGCCCTTTCAGAGTAACTAAATAATTCTTATTCTTTCCATAACAAAGAAATCAAACAGGAACAAAACACAGACACACACTCTCAAATGAAATCTAATCAAAATCCGTCAGCAAATTTTTTTATTTGAGGTATTTTGGGCAAAAAATTATAAAACACTTTTGAGATGTTTACATAGGTGGACACTTGTACAATGGAAAGTTCCCCTCCCCATCAAAAGAGTGCTTTGTTGATATACTTGAAGTGCTTAATTCCAATCGTCTTAAATTGTGAACCAATTGCTCCCTATGAAAAGTATACATCAGAAAGTCGGTACAGTATGCTAATTGTTTGTCTTCCGTCGTTGGCACGCAAAACAAACCTGTCTATGCACTCCTTTAAGTACAGTATTGATTTAAGAGCGTACTTCTTCTTTCCACAGCTTTAGCAAAACAAACCCCTTTGTTTGGATAGTCCTGTTGAGCAGCTCACTGACCTGACCAAGGGTCAGTTGAGTTAGACCCCCTCTACCCTCCTTCACGTCCCCACCAGGACACAGAATGTGGTAAGAGAAAGTGATCGTCAAGCCAGGGCTGCCAGGAGGTCAA
The DNA here is from genome assembly GCA_036023535.2 of Galaxias brevipinnis. Lineage (NCBI taxonomy): Eukaryota > Metazoa > Chordata > Actinopteri > Galaxiiformes > Galaxiidae > Galaxias > Galaxias brevipinnis. Next base: position 34,183 of record JAVQIZ010006584.1, read on the forward strand.
GGGAGTTGCTCAGGAAAACAGGAAACTGACAAGGGAGACAAATGATAGGTCTTACCCAACCACAGGCTTTAAGAAATCTGGCTGGAGGTTGATCATTCATAATTGCTCCGACAGTAATGATTAAAAAAGTGTTTAAATTATAGAGGTCTTTTGAGATGAAATTCTATTCTGAAATGGAACTTTCCTCCTCAAGCAATTACCTTACTGCACTCAGTATCAATGCAAAGTAATTGACATAACTAATTGTGAACTGCAAAAACGGGCTCCCACCGGAATTAAAAATTAACTTTATGTAAAAAAATAAAACTTTAACACAGTCATGGATAGCTGCGAAGTGATTGTTTTTGAAAATATATCATTTTGAGAAACGTTTAAAAACACGAAGTTGTTGCTGGGTAATGACCTGGAAATAAGTGTCCTACGAGCTCAGTTTGTCTTTGAACAGAAAATAAAGTCTCTTTTAATCCACAATTAAAATAACCATTAACTTTGAGTGTTTCCCTTGAATACCAAAAAGCAAACATTGTGACAGAATAACAGTCTGAACTGATATAATCAGTTCATCCTGTAGAGTCTGTTAACTTAACAATAACTCATTTATATATTTTTACTGGACAAGCTTGAGAGAACGAGAAAATGTGTCAGTGTATTTGTGTGTGTGTGTTTATGGGCGTATGTGTGTTGCTGTATGGTGGAGAAAGAGAGTGACTCCTAGTGTAGAAGCTGTTTTTGGCCAAAGGCAAAGATAAGGGAAGAGGGATGGGGTAGGATTGGGGGGTTGTGGGGGTGTTGGGGTGGGGATTGGGGGGCTGGGAATCTTATGAGCCGGACAATCAGTCAGCGATCTGGAGCGGTGTTTAGTGGTGCTGTAAGATCTGCTAAACTAGCCCTAATTTCCCCTCTTGTAGGAGATGTGTGAGTTGAGGTGGAAAGGGCCAGGAGGAGGGGGTCCTTTGGTCTGTCAGCATGGAGTTAATCTGAACCTGGGGCGGTACGTTCACTTTTGATGGAGGCCAGAGATAGGATGCTAAGGTGGAGGAGGAGGAGGGAGCACGATGAAAGATCACCCACACCTGTGAGGGGCTGCCGAAAGTTACAGCTCACTCCAAAAGTACTTTCTGTGAGCACTCTATTTGTCAGGAGAGGGTATGCATGAAGGTACATAATTGATCATTCAACATATTTACAGTTGTTCTGGAAGCACTACAAGAGCAAGCACTTCATTGTAATGAAAGCAAGATGTTTAAGCATTACATTTTGCTCAGGGATAACTTGGTCATTTTTATTTAAATTTACAACAAAGGTATATTTCAAGCTATAAAATCCACAAATAGTGTGTAATTAAACATAGAAAATTTATTACATTTGACCTATTGTGACCTCTAGCAGGTTTAAAATGATATCTATGTATGGAATCCTCCATAATCCTCTTGGAGAGAAATATGAAGAACCACCCCTTGAGGTTTGCTTTCCCCGGCCTGCCTCTATGTACCATAAAGCTGATCTCTATGCTATCCTGAGCTTTCATTTACCTGATAAAGCAAGATTGATAAAACCCCTGTGTTCCTCGCACCATAAAATAACCAGATACATTTGTGCTGTCCTCTAGCAACGAGTACACTGAACTCCCATTTAATATACCACCGGCCATTAAAATATCAACATAAAATGATTTACAGCTGTGTGACCTAGAGAGGAGTTTTAGCATGGCTTCACCAAGTTGTAAGAGAGGATAAACACGAGGAATAAGTCAGCGACGGGGCCGACAGCGAGCCGGGCGGGGACCTGACGTGTAAGAGGTCAGCGTCAGAGTATCTAACTGGGAGAGAGTCATGAGGAGCTGCAAGTGCACATTCTCAATAAAGATGTCAGGAAGATCAGGATACATGCACTTGCTCTCTTACTACCCCCCCCCCCCCCCTCTCTCTCTTTCTCTTTCTCTCTCGCTCTCTCTCTCTTGCTCTCTCCCTCTCCCTCTTTCTTTCATCTGACCTTGTCCTTCTTCACCAGTGTAACGCTCCCGCTTCAGCTGGCAGCTCAGACTGTGCCGGGAGCACAGCACATCTGGATCTGACGATCAGATTGAGGAATGGTGAGAAAGAAAAAATGTGGGCAGATGTTTGTGTGTGTGTGTGTGTGTGTGTGTGTGTGTGTCCTTGTGTGTTTGTTCATACTTGTGTGTGTGTATGTGGGTTTA
>JAVQIZ010006618.1:0-15585 GCA_036023535.2 Galaxias brevipinnis
ATATTATTAACGTTATTCGGTGTTACAATGAGTGTGTCTAGTAGTGTTTTAAAATGTTCCTTTTAAACTTCAGGTTGGCAGTCTGCATATCTAAGCTCAAGTAAAAAGCGGTAAGTGCCTGTGCATTCACCTGTTTGAACTCAAGTGTGTTAAGCGCCTGTGCTTAAGGTAAGAATGGAAAGCACCTATTTAAGCACCTGTTAAAGACCCGTTTAAGCGAATGTTCAAGTGTGGTAAACTCCTTTGTAAGCAAATTTCATATACCTGCTGCTATGAGATAAGGACAAGCTGTGATGTAAGAAAAGGTGCAGTTGATTAGTTAATACCTATGCATAATCTAAAATATTATATTATATAAATAAAACGGAATTCCCCCTGTCCCCCTTAAACAGTATTACAATTATTGTAGGGATTATGTGTTCTCCTCACCTATGTGGTTTGAACTATAAGGCGTTCTCGCCATACTAGGTGCAGGTTGTTAGGTTGGGGCCCTCAAGCATAGGGTAGCATTTTGAAGATTATACAATTGTTTTTGATTGTGAGCCAAATATCAATCACAACCACCAGATCAAATCTTTTATATTTAATGTATGTTTTATACAGCTAAAGCTGGGTTAAAATTTACCCCAAAGAAAAGCGACGAGTACAACATTCGTACAGGACATTAAAAACATATTATCATGTAGATGTTATGTTTAACCAATTGTCCCCATTAAATTAGGAAAGTGTATTAAATATGAAGCAAATAGAATTATGCAAATAATTTCTTTAGGAATGATTAACATTGAACAGGATCAAACTGACCCCAAATTAAATAGGAGGGTTAAATGACCAGAAATGTATTTTTTTATTTCTGCTTATTGGATGATGATATGACGAACATTGTTCCCAACTCCATCCTACCTATCACCTTGGGTCTGCTAATCTGGTCCAGACTCTTTAATGTTGTCCCAGATATGTTACAGCAAGCAGCTTCAAAATACTGAGTGGGTAGGCTAGGCAGTAGTATTTTCAGTTCACTTATTGGCCTGTACCCAGCTCTCTCCCTATGCCTCTGAGCTCAGATGGTGGCAATCCCGTGCTGCAAGCTTACCCCCCCCCCAAGTCCCACCTGTCTCTGGCCTTGAGCCTCTCAGGCCAGCCTGCGGCGTGGAAAATTACCATTTGATAGGCCGATGAGGTTGGAGGAGGGCAGAGATGTGGTCTGCGGGAAGGGAAAATGAGCAGAGGAAAGGCTCAGAACTCCTTGCCCTTTTCAAGATCCCAAAGTATGTTTGAACTTGTACATTTCTGAAAGTTGTCTATTACAACCATGGCCCACACAGTCAGATCTCATGTACAGGGTACACAAGTGTGGTAACACGTCTGAACACTTCTGCTGTATTTGCCCAATGCCATATATTACATCTATCTGGCACTTGCACACATTAGAACATGGCATTGTACTTGGATTCCCTTCCACCCATCGAGAAAGTAACAAAACACGTGCCATGCAGAACTCTCACTCACTTCCTGAAAAATAGCTCATTACTAATAGGATTACCGTGATACATATACAAACAACACAATCAAAGTAATCCTCCTCAGCACTTTTGAAAATTGCACTGATGCCTTAGAGAAGGGGTGCAAAGCAGTAGGAAAACTTTAAACTGCGTTTGAAGTCTCATATTAATGGAGCCTGTTTGGGATGGTGAGAGCACACACTAATGATACAGGTTGCATTTGTTAAATTTCTGTCAGTTTGCACTGGAAGGCCATTAAGTAACGGAGATAACAAGCCAGAGTAAGTAGTTGTTAGCTGGCACAGATTCAATAAAGGGACAGAGAGAATGGCTGCAACCACCATCACCATCTTGAATTAAACCGGTGTGGACAACAGTTCCCCTCTTGCCATTGGGCAATTTATGTGCAAAGTCGTTTTTCTTAAACAGAATTGCTTAACAAAAGAAACTTTCAGAGCGACAGTGCTGATCATGTGTGCTTGTCTTGACTGAGCAGATCATATCTCCCCATCGGGAGATCATGTGTGCTGAGCTTGTTAAATCTGTTTTTGATTACAGAAATGTGGCTAATTTGCCTTCTGCTAAAGTAAGAAAACAGGTCTTAAGCAAAAGTGTTGATTTAAACCAAATAAACTAATGCATAAGGAGGATAAACAAAGAAGCCAACAATGCTCTTATAGCACCCATGTTTACGAGTAAGCCAGCCTATGGAGAAGAGAGAATCTTTAAGCATTTAAGACTCCACTGTAGGTTTTGTCCCGGAAATTCTCTGCTATTTCATATCAAATTTGCCAATTTAACATCCAAACAGATAAGGTTGAAATTCTTGGAGATCAGCTTTGTTGTGTCTCTCTAATGCTTTGTTGTTTTTGCCCAAAGAAAATTGTTCTCTTATAATTTTTCTTCTCAAAGACGTTATGTTTGGCTTTTATCTGTAAGAGGAGATAAGATGTCAATATTGATGTCATCAAAACATAGCTGCTTTGGTATACTACATATTGATGACCCATTTGAAATAGAGAATGAGAGAAGGAAGCTACTGATAACTGTATAAAATAAAATAAAATGAGAAGGAGCAAAAGAGTTAAGTTTACCTTATAAGATTTTTGTTTAAGAACTTTTACCACGTTAAAATCCCCAAAATGAAATAAATTGACCAACATTTTTTATAGTTAATGGTCTCAAGTACTCCCTATTAAAAATAAAAAAAATTATTGATTTGTAAAAGACAAAAGAGCAGCGAAGGGCTAACAAAACAGAATGAATGAAATTGTATAAAATGGGAAGCCAGACAACACTGTGTGTGGGTGGTGAATGGAAGTTGCGGTTTGCGTTTACTCTGTGTGATGGTGGTTAGCTGCTCCTAGTCAGCGATAGAGGTGTTAACAGGGCTCATGCAGGGCTTACAGCTGAGCGCGACTTTCAGTCGCTGCCAACACAGTCAAGGTTCACACAACATGGTTTCGCGCTCTGGTACCAAACAGTGCCTCATGTCCTCCTTGCCTCCTGTGTTTCTCTACAGGCCAAAGATTTTTCCCGCATGGACACAACTCATCCTTAAACTGTAGACAATGACATCACTGTAACTATAACATAACAGTGTTATGAACCTTATGTCGAACAATAATCACCCATGTGTAACAGTCATTATTCTCATGTTTATAATTGCACTACATGTTTTGTTTGCTGTTTAATTGCCTGATTTCAAATCTCCCACTGCGTGTGTGCCCCCAGAGCCGTGTGTACAGTCTGGCCCTCCTGCTCCGCATACATATCCCACCTTCACCCCTGACCTCTTTTTGTAGGTCCCCTGGGAAGAGGTAGACTATTGTACCTATTGTGCCACCACTACCCCCAATGATTTCTAACAACCCACATTTCTACAGTTATTTCAGTTTTGAACTGAAAGTACAAAGTACTGAAGAGTAATTTTGTGACTTTCTGTTTAGCCAACATGATCTCATTCTAATTTCATAAATTAGGCACCAAAAATTAGGAGCTGTCAAATTATATGATTAAACTTATATGATTAACTTTAATGGCAGATTATCTGAATCTTTTCATAGGTTAGTTAAGTTGTTCATACAGTAGTAAGGTTGGGAATAAGATTAGGGATAGAAATAAAATATTTAAATCACCTCCTCAAGGACTCAAATAATAATTATTCAGTAAATAAATCGGCATCGAAGTTCCAAGCCCGATTAAAGTTGCTATCGGCAGCATTTTGTAGGAGGTGATTTTGGCGACCCCTACCGTTTCTTTGGTGGATTAATTTCCCTAGCCGTACCAAAATAGACATGCAGGAGGCTATACTCCCAAGTTTGGGCATCTCTTCCTGATTTAGTGACGCACTTCCTTGTGCCATAAAGTAATTCATCACAATTTCGTGGGAGATCGTAACCGGTGGCAGACAAAATTAGTATTAAAAATTGAGACTTCAAGAGGACTGATCCGAACTGCGACTGAACTTTTTAATTCGCCCATAGACATTACAATGTGCAATGTCAAGAAATGTATTAATAATACGTTAACACAAAAAAGTTGCCTATAGTTGCTGTAAGATCCTTGGGCTCCTTCACACAACACAACGAAGAATTCTACTGGCTACTCTGGTTACCATGACTTTTCACATCATCCAACAACCCCTTTTACCGATCAAGTAGTCTATCATACAAAAATAACATACTATTTGGACACATTATGACCTCTTTCAGAAGGAAAATATCATAGAAAGTGCCCGCAAAGTGTTGTGTTTTGTCTCCTAAACCCTAACCACATGACTGTTGCTCTCGGGGGATTAACAGTGAAGTTGCCTGGCAACTGGCAAACAAAATTAACCCAAAATGGGTTTGAAAAAGTCTGCTTGGTGGGACCCACTCAATAGGGTCAGACCATAACACGTCCTAGGGTTACCAAAAGGCTCCTACCAGAACCATCCAACTAAATTGGCGCAAAAGCTGCCAAACAAACAGAAAAGCTGAGTTTGGCACAAACGTTTTCTTGCATAAACCAACGAAACGAGTAAACCGTTGAAACCAGAATCTCCTAATAATGCGACAGGAGAGACACTGAACGAAAGGTGTTCACCCTCCGTTGAAACACTGACCAATGACTGTACTTACAGTTGCCAGCTTGACAGCTGAGACCAATACCCGGCGAGGGCACTCCCCAGTTAGAGGCAAACCGCAGTAAGAAACTAACCCAAGTAGTTAGACACAAACCCAGTTAAATAAATTAAAATATCATCCTGAATATGTGGGAACTGAGCCTGATATAATTAAATGAAAACTTTAAGTTGGACAATACAAACATTTCAGTCTCGATACTATGTTTGAAAAGCCATCTTGTATCTATTCAATTTAAAAATAGGCATCCATTCATCGCCAACCGTGCCACTGCTAGGCTATTCTCTAAGGTTGGAGCTTACCTTTAGGAATGGGCTTCTTTATCAAAGCCAGTTTAACTAATGTGATGTGGCAAGTTAATAACGTTGGTTCCATGGGAAACATGCACTATCTTTTGAGTCTCAGGCTAAGAAGCATAATAACTCCAGCATGCCTATGGCATACTTCAACAGTTTCAAAGGTGGGTAAAGCGTTTGACTACTTTCACTCCTGCAGGTAAAGAGAACTTGTTATTGGCATATGTACAGGTCCACCACCAACAAGATCCTACCCTCTCAAGAGTGATTCACTTTGTCAATATGAAGTGCAGGCTTTACAGGTGTGCAAGATTATTTGAAAACCGAGTTGCATGGAGAGTCCTGAAACAAAGGGAGATGCTGACTCTATTGAATGAGACCCGCTACAGGGTTACAAACAATCCACTGACTAAGCACAACATGTTCCAATATATCTGTCCTGAGTCCTTCAAGTCAGAGGGGTTCAGGACCTAGTCGCATGTTCTCTCTGGCCCGTAAAATATTGTTTTGGCCTGACATGGAGAAAAATATGAGTACATATGCCGGGAACTGCAACATCTACAGCAGAACCCCAGAAGCTGAGGCAAAAACCCCACTGGAGAGGATTAAGACAACAGCTTGACCGGAACTTGTGACCTCTGGTCAGCTGAAGACAGTAACAACAAGTCTGTGGTTGTCTACAAAATAGGTTTCCTTGTGCCATATTTTTAAAGGGACTCTTTCCAGCTGAGAGGAACTATAATGTGGGTGATAGAATTCTCATCGTTTTGAAGTTGGCACTGGAAGAGTGGAAACATTGGCTAGTTGGAGCCAAAAAAAAATAAATCCATAATTGACATAACACATTACCACAAACTCTACGGCCTCCAGAGGTCTCCAAGCCAGAGGTCCACAAGTCTTCTGCAGATTCTATAGCAACCATAATTCTATTGGTCAACAGTTCACAATGTCTATTACTCTCCACAAGTTACATCATGAGTGTGGAAGGCCATTTTCGTCACTGGCAGCCTTCCATCAGGGTGCCAACCGTAGTCAAATAAACAGCTGGAGAGAACAAACTAGGAATTATGTTTCTTACATTTAAGCCTTTAACTTGCACAGTAAGTGGGCCAGCTTGCTTTCATGTAGACTTTCATGACAGACGGACATTATTCCCTTCACCATTCTTCTGAACTTGTTGCAGTGTTTTTAGTCATAAACCTCTGTAGGTCCCTTTGAATCTTAGTCAGACTGAGGCTCCTTGAGTGGATGAGTAGTTCTGTTGTTTTGAGGAGGTTTACAGACAGTCACCAAAAGGAGATATCTGACCTACTCTGGACTGAGCCCCTTATCTACCAAGTCTGGCTTTAAACAAATAACATCGACCTCCACTTGCAGAGGTAGTCCCAAGATCTCCAGGTAACTAAGGTTTCCTGAAGGCTATTGCTTCCTTGACATACATACAAAGGGGTGGAAATACAAGTATCCCGTTGTCTGACCCTGTTCCACAAACGACCAGCCACAATACCCTTGAAATTGAAGGATCCCATACTGATGCTGTCATGGCCCCTGTGGACTCCCTAGAATGTGGGGGTCGGCTCAAGTACCCAATGGACTGAGAAGAGTATTGTCCTGAGTCCTATTGGTGTTAGCGGGACTACCACATGCATCTTCCCATCTGTTCTAATTTACACCTACACCTCCACTCCCACGTTCCATGTCACCAGACTATGACAAGCTCATTATCACTTGCACCTCTGTCTGACATCTCCGTAAACATTATGGTTTGTCCACAATATTGTGCTACATACTGTATGTACCTTTTTATGTTTCCAAGCGTGCACTCTTTTTATGTACAGTATTCTGGTAGGAAGTCTGCTCCTTGAAGGAAGGAAGTGAATGTATGACCAACAAGGACTAACTATCCACCCACCAGAGGGAAAGAGCTCTACGGAATCCTGTAACTTATTTTTTTTTCCAGAGAAAGATAAACTTGGTACTCATAACCTATTCTGTAATATCAGGGGCCTATACTACGTACGGAGGTTAAATTACTCCGATCTAACTCGGGGTTAAGAAGGAAAATTGGAGTTATCTGATTATCCAATTGGGTGTTAAACGGAACTGCGATGGCTATTAAGATGTGTGTTAGTTAAGTTGGTGTTAACTTCGCGCGTTCACATAAAAGGGGCGCGGTTGGCAACGTATGCAGATATTTAGGCCAATGGCTCATGCTCCGTGTTTTGGATCCCAGAAGACAGCACATTGATAATGTCAGGATATGAGTAGTTTAAATAAATGTTATCGGTTTAAATCTTGACAGCGCATTGCAGAGAGTTAAGTTGTAACAGTATTCTTGTTGTATGTGCATGTTTCTGCAACTCCTGTAAATTTTACTCTCCCAAATTTAAATAATGGAACCTCTATGAATTGGAATTTAAACCAATGTGTTCTATTTTGCATTATTTGTTTAATTTGTAATATAATTTGATAGGAAAGGATACATAAAATAATACACCTAAGATGTGAAAACAATTAGTATTAGGCTATTAAATGATAGCCTACACATTGGCTACTCCCTAAAGTACATAAGCTGTATGAATGCAATGACATTCTAACAATCATATCAGCTGCGACCCCAGCGGAAAGCACGTTTGACATTAAGCCTATAGACTGTTATACTTTTTTTATTAACTGTTAAAATATTTTCTCGTAAGAGCAATAAATTTTTTGGAAGCTAACTTTGAATTGACAAAAGCTTTATAGGCTATATATCAAAGCTTAGGCTATGTTGTGAAACTAAGTGTTAATTTTGAATGATCTAAACGACTGCTGACAAAAACGTTATATTTGAGTCCACTCCAGCAGTTTTACAATGCTGTGCCCAGCGCAATTTTCCAGACTACAGCGTTATAGAGCGCCCTATTACTGTTAACAATGCGTTAACCACGAACATAAACTGCACAGAGCAGTTTAGAGATGCAGCGTAAATTGCTACAACAACATACCTCGGGTAAAACTTACCCGATTTTTATAGTATCGGTTAATCTGGAAGTTAACCCCGACGTCACAAAATTACTCCCGAGCTTACCAGGGTAAACCAGTTACCTCGCTTTGTAGTATTTGCCTTGGCAATGTATATATTAAATTATACATTTTGTTTACAAGCAAATAGACAGAATATAGTATAATAAATGATGAAGAAAGACTAATAATCAAAATATAACTGCAAGCAGTATATGCCGTGGCCGGCTATGTAAAAATGACAGAAAAAAAGAATATTGAGGAAGAAAAAGAAACGGAAATATAGCATCGAAAAATCAAGAAAATAAAGAAAAATAAGATTAAAAGACAGAAATTTCGCTGGAATGGTCAGCGCTCTCAGCAAGTGGAGAAGGTTGCACACCCACCAACCTACACCACCTTCAGTATCCTAGATAGCAAAATTAGATTGCTAATGTACTGTGCCTTAAGAGGTTTCTTGTCATTTAGTTTGAAAGCCTCAAATAGTTTGAAATTATTCACATTAACTGACTTGAATAAGTAGACTCAATACTATGACTGGACAGCACCATCAACTTGGGGAAGAACGACAAAAGCCCACATCTGTTCACCCATTCATTACCTTAGTTCAAGAAAACAGGGCACATGTGAAAAGTAATAGACATGCTAAGACCTTATTCACAGACACACCATACACAGTCACAGTGTCACATCTAACAAAAGTACAAACCGATATCTGCGTTTACAGCACTTCATAACTCTCTACTTAATAAACATGATAAAAACATAATAACAAGGAAACATAAACATGATAACAAGGAAACATTAAGAACGTGCTGTCCATAACAATAAACAGAGTTTCTCGCCAGGCATGCTGGGAGTTACACCCGACACATTATGTTGATCAGCCATGTTTCTTCAAGTACAAAGATGTCTGCCATGTGCGATGTTGACCCCCTGCTCCAAAATAAATGTGGTAATCCAGCTAAGAACAAATCTAAGTACGTAAAAACCTCTCTTTGTCTGATATGACAAATTTGGTGCTCCAAAACCGTTCAGATATCTGCTTTGCAATGTTGCTTTGACACCTCTTCAGATAATCGTCATAAAAGGTCACAGATGTACACAGTAACATCGCTACTGCTCGCACATCGAATGTCACATTGTAGCTGCTTGCTGCGCTTCTATGACTCATTTGTACTTACTATCATAGATTTAAATGGTTTGAATGAGGTTACTCAATAAGACGGTCTCCGTCATGGTTGCAAGAAGATTCCCGCTCATTGCCACTCGAGGGCGGATCCGACACTGTGTTCACTGCTATGGGGAGAGTATGAGGTCAAAAAGAAACTACTAGTGGCGTTAAACACTTGCTACTACTGCTTAATAACTTACAGAAATACATTTTGGTGCAGTTTGAGCTCAATTATGACTGTATTGCCAAGCTTGGTTTCGTGTGTAAACTAAACCATCTGAGGATGATATACAGCGATTTTGAGTTAATTTGGTTTTATGGTTTCAGAGGAGTTAGTTCAAATCTAACCAATAAACGACTAAACTTTTATAAAAAATTCAGTTTTCAAGATACATTTTTTAAAACTGTAAATCGTGATGTGAATCATAATGCAAATATTGTATAGAAGTATGATATAAATTGGTCCAATATTGAAACAGTTAAAAATCGAAATGTACAGTACTGTTTACTGTACTGAGCAAAACATTTTTAAATATCAGAAATCTCCAACTTATTTCTGCAGTAGACTATTTAAGGATGATACTCTGTGATTTTGGTGTAATTTGGTTTTACGGCCTCGGGGAAGTTGATAGAAAAAGATGTGTCAAAGAGTAAGGTTTCAACCAAAAAAAATCACAAAACTGATGTTTATCAATAATTCGGTTTTTAATTAATAATATTCAAGCAGTTGTTAACTGACAGTGGATGGGACATGCTCTAAGTTTTTTCACAGTAGGTCTGAACGATTTGAGGAAAATATCTAATTGCGATTTTTCTGACAGATATTGCTATTGCGATTTGATTTGCGATATATATTTTTTTAAAGTAAAGCTTCAGTTCAATATTCACTGTGTAATATATTTAAAACATGTGATGGAGCATTATCACCTGATACCATCAAAATATTACCTGCACTTTCTTTTAGTGCAAGGATGAGAACTGAAAAGATATGAATTGTTTTCAACAATGAATAGGCTACGTTTTTTTTTTTTTTTTTAAATATTGGCATAGAACGTCGAGCAGGGATCGGAAACCTCCGGCCTCCGGGTCATATACGGCCCATGACACTATTGGATCCGGCCCGTGAGATATTATCATTATGTAGCTTAAATACCTTTATCAAACAAAACACATTAAAGTAAAGCGAAACGTTAGGTAGTTTGCTAGCAGAGGCTAACGGTAAAGGTTTTATGTTTATACTTTGATATCGCTAACATAGTTAGATAGTCATGTCTGTATATATCTCATAATGCAGTCACGTAGTCGTTTAGGTCGTTTCTGAGGTCTCTCTCTGTCTCTTTCATAAGCTTCTCCGTTGCCCTGGAAACGAGTGCCAACGTCAAGTGACTGGAGTAGTAAACTGTCTTTTTTTGTATGAATGGATCCTAGATTGTTATTGAATATGTATAGACTTGTGAATTGTATTCTAACTATAATGAATTACCCATTTTATATTGCATATTTGTTCTTATTTGATTAATCAAATACATCAGCGAGCAATAAAAGAAAATATATTTATGTTTGTCCTGTTGTGTGGCCCCCAATGGATGTTGTAAATACGCCAATGGCCCTTCATATTTAAAAGGTACCCCACCCCTGACGTAGAGCAATCTAACATAGAACAATTATCTCAAAAGCTGTCACTGTTAAGTAAGTTAAATAAAGTAATAAAACAAATCTAGAAAATAGGACCTTTCTGTAAATTATCTCCTGCCTGAAACACCGGCAGCCTGCGCACGAAGGAGAGTGAGCTGATCGCGCAAACCTGTGATCACTTTGAGCAGAATGCATGGGAATAAATGACAGTCTAATAGATTTCTCATGTTTTCCTTGATGGTATGAATAGCTTGCTAGATTTGTTGCTATTTGCCTTTTAGAAATAATGACAGTAGGAGGGTTGGAAAAAATCGCTAAAGGTAGCGAAAGACGCTAAATTGACGACACTTTTTTTCCTTGGGTACCATGTTGTTGGTGGCCGTATACAGTGAGTCGCATTAGGCTACTTCTGATTGGTGAGCATGACTTGCGCATGACTTGTACATGAACAGCAGGGCACTTCCGATTGGTGAGCATGACTGTCACATGAGAATGGCATGCGTTCCTATAAGCATTGACCGTTTAAACCCTGATTAGACAAGCTAATTTAAATCACAGCCTTTGTGATTTGCTAATTGCATTGTCTGAAATCACGATTTCGATTTGAAATCGCTTAATCGTTCAGTCCTTATTCACAGACACACCATACACAGTCACGGTGTCAAATGTAACAAAAGTACAAACCGATATCTGCGTTTATAACACTTCATAACTATTTGCATAAAGAAGATAAAGACATGATAACAAGGAAACATAGACATGATAACAAGGAAACATTCAGAACCTACAATACACAGTTACTTGCCAGGCATGCTGGGAGTTACCCGGTGCCACATTTTGTTAATCTTTGGTGTAAGAATTAGAAGTTATGAAACTGGGGAAATGGTTGTAAATAGCCATGTTTCTTCAAGTACAAAGGCGAACCAATGTCTACCACGTGCGATGACGACCTCAAGCTCCAAAATAAAATGCCGTCGCGCTTGTTTTGCGCGAACAGCTGTGCTGTCTGACACGTTTGCAGATTTCTTTCAAAAACGTAAAGTGCTCGAGGTTAAAAAAAAGGTTTCGATTTGCAAAAACTGCAAATAATGTAAAATTTCACCGTTATAAAAAAGTACATTTTCAGGGAACAAGTAATGGGTTGAGAAAGCACAGGTGTTCTGCAGCAATGGAAGTTAATTAAGCCCTGGACGTTGATGCAAACAATTCCTACAGGTGTCCCAACTTCTGTTGATTACTTAATAACAAACCCCCTGTGTGTATAAAAGTAGTGTTGGAACAGACTGTTATTACACCCTCTGAAGCATTATTTGGACAATGTGGCACTGCAGAAAGTAGTTTGTCGCTATCATAATGGCGATAAAAGACAATTAACAAAGAAAGACAAACAGACCACTATAACCCTTAAAAGTGTAGGTCTTTCCTTCAGAGAAATTGCAAAGAAAGCCGACGTGTCACCGAGTACAGTTTCCTACACCCTCAAAAGGCACTTGGAAACTGGAAGAACTGACAGGAAGAGATATTTCCGACCCAAAGGCACAACAGATTCAGAAGACAAGTTTCTGAAAGTCAACAGCTTGCGTGATGGGCAGCTCACAGGCCAAAAGCTTTAAGCACACCTTAACACTGGTCAAAGTGAGCAAGTGTCAGTTTTAGCTGTGAAGAGAAGACTGAGCTGCAGGGTTGACAGGTCGAGTGGCAGTATGAAAGCCATTGCCAAGAAGGTAAAATAGGAAAAAGAGGTTTGCCTGAGCCATGAAGCACCTCTGGTCTATGCCTAGTTGGTCAGGGGTTCATCATACAGCAAGATAATCACCCAAAACATACAGTTCCAGTCAAAATTGTTGACACACTTTCCCATTCAAGAAAATGTACACTGTAAAAAATTTCAGTGAATTTGACAGTGAAATGCTGTTAAATCATGACATCAAAAAGTGTAAATAGATAAACAATGAATCAGTGTTTAATTTACAGCAATATTTTGTAAAAGACTGAACCAAACAACTGTTTATATTAAAGTAAAAATATGTCAAAGGAATCATATTACATTGCATAATATACGGATTACTGTATTTTAAACACTGTTTTTAAATACTGTAATACAAAAAGCAATACAAGAAAGTAAAAATGACAAGATGTCAGTCTTAAAATAATGTCAGTTAATTAATACTGTAGCGTCCCGGGGGCGGAGCATTCCCATCATGCACCAGGGGGTGCATTTATCATAGAATTTGTTGTATTACTGTTGCTAATGACATATTTCTGCCCATTTTTTTGAGTCGTTTTGATAGTTATTATCGCTGCTTAATTTAGTTAAGAATGCCAGTTGACATTAGTGAGTATGTCAGTTCCCGTATTCTTATCCTCTTGCAGTTTTTGTTCACACTGTAAGCCCAAAAAGGTTACACAAAGATCTAGGTCACTGCGGCTGAACTGAACAAGTTGCTAAGACCCTTGTATTGATCAGTGTGACTAATAAAGAAACACTACCTGATCACGATGAATTTACCAAAAAGCCTGTTAAAGAGCAGTCATCTGACGACACTTGCACAATATAACAGGATATACCTGTTTGAAATGTAATTTTCAACAGATTTTAATCGTAAAATGTACTGGTTGTTCTGTCAAGCTCTTTACAGTTTTACCGTATTTTTTACAGATTTATTCTGGTAACCAGATTCCAGGTTTTTCCGTAAAAACAACGGGATTTGTTTTACAGCATACCCTAACCCTAACCCGCATCACAACTTGTTTTCAAAGTTAGTCTTACCAAAAGTAGTTATCAATCTTTTTTTATAAATTTTTTTGCATGCTTTACTCTCAGAAGAGCTGCAACAAGGAAATACAATAGAACGCAAGATTTTTTACTAATCCGCAGAAATGACAGTATGGTTTAGCCAGTTGTAGAACACTAGCGTGAGCCAGTTGGGAGTTAATTGAAATGAATGTTGGTTCAGTCTGTTCAGGGATAGAGCAAAGCTTGAGTTTGAAAACACGAAACGGAACCGACAATCACCTTGTTAACTCTAATATTACAAGACAACAAACTAATCTAATTTAAAACATCCCAGGTTGTTGTTTGTGAACATGTGTGCCTTCAACAGATAATTTTGTCGAATGATTGGTATACTGCAAGATTTTGTAAGATGATTGGCTTATGAACTTCGTGCCTGCAACTCCATTCAGTCATTTCAAAAGACAATTCAAAGTCTCTGCCATCTCTGGTTTACGCAACACAATTTTCATCAAAATAGTAATGTTATAATATCAACGTGTCTATTTGATGTAGAAAAATGAAAATGACAAGTGTTTTCTTAAAATGCCCTTGGAACTAATTGGCATTTTCCCAATGTTCTGTAAGGCAAAATTATAAGTCAACATAACATACTTTGAGGTCAAAGTTCAAAGCAACGAATTTCTCTGGTCTCAAAATTAAGCTGAGAACTGGATCTTTATGCATATTTGGAGAAAATACCATACTATACATTTTCAGAGAATTGCATTTCAGTAACTCAAATAAACGTCTACTTGAGTACATTTAAATAAGCTACTTTTTTTACTTTTACTTGTAACTTTACTTGTACTCGTCAGTTTCAACCAAAGTAACACTGCTTGTACTTGAGTAGGATTTTTCGGTCCTCTCCACTAAATATAGTTATATATATATATATATTATGATGTAAATTAATATTGTATAACTGAACAATACAATACTATTACTGATAATTAATATACCTTACTTACTGTGATAGTATAATACATGTTATACAGATAAAGTTAGGTTTTATGTGTCACATGTCAGCATACAAAGTACGACAGTGAAATATACATCGCCAACTCTGTAATGTGCAACAATACTAAGAATACAGAATAAGACCAAATTAAAATTAAATTAAAACCATGTACAAGATCAATAGAATTATATAAAAAAAGAAAATCAGTTGCAGTTACATCACAAAAAAAACACTTTTTCTCCAATAGTGATCATGTTCCTAGACGTTTTGAGTTCTGTTTTGGAGTACTGACCTATTCGACCAATACAGAGAGCATTGGAAAGAAGGTCTAGTGAAAGGGCTGTGGCTGTCCATGGCTGTTCTGTCTTAAGAAATTTCACGAGTCTCGACTCAAACTGCACCCTGAAACAGACATTCCTCAAATCCATATTCACACAGACAGACACAAACAAACGACAAATGCATTCAGTGACAGAGACAAATGCTCTGTGCCTTCCCTTCTTCCCTTCGCCACACTGCTCCAGCTAAACGTTCTGTACGGTTTCAAATGTTTCTAGGCAATGAGTCGTGGATTCAGGCTTTAGTGGTCTAAATTTGGTGTTATTTGCAAATTAAAGGTGCAGTATGTAAGTTTCAATTTCTAGCAATAAATAAAAACAATTACGTTTTTTTACGTTTATTACATACCTCCTGGAGGATATCATTAAACCAAATGCTCAGAGAGAAGGTGCACTGTATATGAGTGCCCTGGGCCCTGTATTCAGCTTTTAAAAAATCTAGGGACACACGCCCAACCCTAAACAATTAGGGGAGTTGTTTGCAAGGAGTAAGGGCTACCTGCCTGTCAATCACCTCGCGTGCACACTCCTAGGTAAAATACAGGTCTGCTTACAGCGTCACCCTCAAACAAGCTTGTTGTCACAATTCCCGTTGCAGACAAAAGTAGCAGCGGTGTGAATTAGTTGCAAGGCGGCTGAATGTCATGCAAAAAAAATTGGCTTGTCAAATCTTCAAGTGCAGTTTTAGAACGTTAGGAAGTTTCGCGCCTGATTTATCAAAAAGGCATTATTCGTTTACATGCATATGTTGGATACACTCGGCAACGTATTGTAGCTA
>JAVQIZ010006639.1:0-21996 GCA_036023535.2 Galaxias brevipinnis
AATTAATTAATTAAACAGGAACTATTTTTACTACCATGTAGGCATAAATGCAAGCAATGCAACGTAGTGTCATGCCAGAAATAATATTCCTTTATGCAATGAACTAGGCAACTAAAGAATGTGACATATTGTTTACCTTGTTTAATTAAGAACTAAATAATATCCTTATGATGCGCGAGGCTAAGAATATAACCTTTTTTTGGGCACAATGTAACCGATCACTCTAAGTGGGCCTGATAAGAAAACTTCAACAGACTGCAAGAGTGGACCAGTTTGGAAAGGAGGAATGACCTTCCCCTGGAAAAACTGTGAAAATGTAAATGAAAACACATTTTAAACTTGGCAGGATAAAACATCACAAATTTTGTCTTGGGGAGTGCAAAGCCATTTTAATTATATAGTCATCATCCAAATGATGACTAAATTAATTTACAATTAATCAGCATCATAGCTACAATATTATATTACATTACATCTACCAATATTACCTAGCAAAGCTTAACATAATGAAACACATGGCCCTCAGTTTCAGAAAAAGACACAGACAGCAGAGCAATGGCAGATGTTATTGATATGATATTACTGAAGACAAACATCATATAACCATAATAAAGTATTGTAGACTACAGTATGTTGAAAAAGGAGGGTTGAATGTGAGATTTCAAACTGCACACTTAAGGATATATCACAGATTATTATTACTTGTTTAATTGTGGAATGAACAGTTCATTAGTGACTACCCTGATAACCACTACAGAGTCATGTGCACAGTATAGCCTATAGGCTCAATTATTTGTAACAAAAAAAACTAAAAAGTGGGAAGAGGAAGGGGGCCCACTGATATGGCTTGTGTATAGGGTCCATCATTTTGTGCTACACCCTTGTTTGCAAGTGCTAAATATACAGATATTCAATACTGTATAACTTGCAGTACTTACAGTATACAATACATTTACTGTACTAAGTTGTGATTACTACAGTGCTCAAAAAAATTAAGGGAACACTTAAATCACACAGTGGATCTCGATTAACTAAATATTCATTTGAAAATTTTAAATCTTTATTGATATACATTGTGTAATTCGTTGAGAACAAAATTATGTAAGAATGGTTAATGGAAACCAAACTCATCAATCAATTGAGGGCTAGATTCGAAATCACACTGAAAATGAAAGTGAAAAATCAAAATCACAGGCTGATCCAACTTGCATAAATTTCATCACGACAACTCATAATGCGGCCCAGTAGTGTGTATGACCCCAATGTGCCTGTATGCACTCCCAACAATGTCTGGGCATGCTCCTGATGAGACGGTGGACGGCGTCCTGGGGGATCTCCTCCCAGACCCGGACCAGGACATCAGTGAGCTCCTGGACAGTCTGTCCCAGAGGTGCTCAATTGGATTCAGGTCAGGGGAACATGAGGGCTAGTCAACGTAATCAATGCTGTTGTCATCCAGGAACTGCTTACACACTCTGCCCACATGAGACCGGGTATTGTCCTGCACCAGGAGGACCCCAGGGGCCACTGCACCAGCGTAAGGTCTGACAATGGGTCTGAGGATTTCCCGGTATCTAACAGCAGTCAGGCTACCGTTGGCTAGCACGTGAAGGTTTGTGCGACCCTCCAAGGATATGCCTCCCCAAATCATCACTGGCCCACCACCAAACCGGTCATGCTGGATGATGTTGCAGGTAGCATAATGTTCGCCACGGCGTCTCCAGACTCTTTCACGTCTGTCACATGTTCTCAGTGTGAACCTGCTCTCATCTGTGAAGAGAACGGGCCGCCAATGCCGAAGCTGCCAATTCTGGTGTTCTCTGGTAAATGCCAGTCGAGCTGCACTGTACTGGGCTGTAAGCACAGGTCCCACTAGAGGACGTCGGGCCCTCATGTCACCCCCATGGAGTCTGTTTCTGACAGTTTGGTCAGAAACATGCACATGAGCAGCCTGCTGGAGGTCATTTTGTAGGGCTCGGGCAGTGCTCCTCCTGTTCCTCCTCACACAAAGGAGCAGATACCGGTCCTGCTGCTGGGTTGTTGCCCTTCTACGACCCTGTCCAGCTCTCCTCGTGTAATGGCCCGTCTCCTGGTTTCTCCTCCACACCCTGGAGATTGTGCTGGGAGAGACAGCAAATCTTCTTGTGATGGCACATATGGCTGTGCCATCCTGGAGGAGCTGGACAACCTGTGCAACCTGACTGGGCTGCAGGTATCGCCTCATGCTACCAGGAGTGACAAGAGCACTAGCAGAATGCAAAACAAGTAAGATCAGTCAGGAAGGATCTGGAGAGAGAAATGGTCTGTGGCCACCACCTGCATAAACCATTCCCTTTTGGGGGTTGTCTTGCTATTGCCTGTCCACCTGTTGTCACATTCATTTGCACCAAAACAGGTGAATTCAATTCACAATCACTTATGCTTCCTAACTGGACAGGTTGATAACCCAGAAGTTAAATTGACTGGGTGTACCGTGATGATTGAGTGTTCACTTTTTTTTTGAGTAGTGTCTTATACTTTTGTTTTTGCAAAATGTGTTAACTATATACAATAAAAAAAGAAAATCATTAACTACATGCCCTGGACGCTGTGTTCTGTGGTGTCTAATAAATGCTCTGTGTTTTTTATATTTTGACTGGCTGTGTGTATGATCTGAAAGAATTGTTTGCTTTTTGCCAGAAGAGTCAGAGGTTCTGTGAATGTAGTTTGAATATTTGGATTTGTGTTTAAAGTTTTGAGTAAATGGGGGAATGTTTCAAGAAATGTGTTTCAGTAGTTTGTAGTGAAAGCACTGTAATGTTTTGCCAAAAGGGTTAATGGTTTGACAAATGGGTTTAGGCCACTGATAATTTGGTTCAGAGAATGGGATTTAGTGTTTTAGCAATTGTGAAAAACTGTAGTATGGTTACAAACAGTAACAGTCAAAAGCTTGGACACACAAAATATTTATATTAGAGTTGTCTAAAACCAAATACGGAATTTGGAAACTGATGAATAATGCCTTGTAAACAGTTACAGATTTTATTTGAAACAGATCATTGATACAGCATTAAGCAGATTTAAGGTGCTTCTGTGCTCATGTAGCAGTGGAAATGATAGAGATGAGACTGAACAATGAAGCAGGGCTTGCTCTCTGCTCTTGCCCTACATACTTACACTACTATCTCCTCCCTGAAGCTCAAAATCATTAAGCTGTCAGAACAGCTTCAATGTGCCTTGGAATATATTGTAAAAGATTCCAGAACTCTACTGGAGGGACAGAACACCAACGTGCTGGTGTTGAGATCTCAACCCATTTGAACACCAAATGAGGGAGTATCTTTTTAAAGAGCGGTGTTCCATGCTTTACTGTGTGTCCAGGTGTGTGTGTGTCTGAGTGCGTGCGCATAGTTTCCACAGTTGTGGACGTGCAGGGTTGGTCGGTCGACATGGGCAAGGCCCTGGGTTCCCACAGCCTCTGTGGAGGCAGTCTCCGCTGTGCTATCAGGGTCAGTCTCCGGCTCCCCCAAGTTTCACAAAGGTCCCCCCTCCCTCTTCCCCTGACGTCAATTCTGACCTGATAAGGGGGTCCGCCATGGTAAGGGGGGTTGCAGGGACAAGGTGGAAGAGAGGGAGGTTACACTAACAGAGCAAAGCCAAGGATTAGACCAGAGATAGATAAGAGAGGAGCTTAGAGACTCTATTGTTACCAAACTTCACCGCCTCTGACTTCCTTCTCTTTCTTTCGTACTCTTATTTCTCACTTTACTACTCTTTCTAGGAAACTCTGTGTTCTGTCCACTTGTACCTCATAAAGTATTATTACATAGTTGAATCTATTTTTCAATCCTTTAGCTCTTAATTATTATTTTATTTATTATTATTTTATTGTATTTATACAGGGTTAGACTGAGACCAGGTCTCTTTTACAGCAGTGCCCTGTTTAAAGACAGAATAAATAAAAATTATAATAATAATAAGCAAAAAATTTAAATAAATGTTTACAATATTTATTTACTCTTTACCTTAATACTTGACTAAATCAAAATCGCTCTACGCTATTTTATAGTCCCTTGATGCAGTTTACCACTGTGCTTTACGTGTTGTAAATGGGGATAATTTTAGAACTCATTTTATACACTGTATAAAAAAGTAGGATGGTCTTCTCTTAGTGAGAGAAAACCGTAGTCTCTTTTTTGTTTACAAGGCATTGCTGGGCAAGTTACCTTTTCACCATACTTCACACAAATCCAGTAGCCGTAGGACATACTCACTGGACTAAATCACATTTGAAACCCCCAAAGTGAAAACAGAACTTGATAAATCAGCTTTAATTTTTTTTTGCCTCGGATAAATGTAACAAGATTCAACAGTAATTGAAATTACAACAATTTGTTTCTGTTGAACAATTTAAACTTTCATTGGAGGATTTGGGAGTTTTGGTTGAAACTTAAATATTGTAATGTAGTGTAAATATTGTAAAACATTCTTTGCTTATTTTTATTTATTATTTTTGTTGTTGTAATTTGTATATTCTGCCTTAAACAGGGCACTGCTAGAAAAGAGACCTGGTCTCAGTCGGTTTCCCCTGTTTAAAAGAGTAAAATATTAAATAATAATAATGATTTGACTTTTTCAGTTTATCCAGTGTCTTGGTAGTAACATGGTAGCTTGCTAGCATAATATTGACTGTGTTTACCTTGTGGAAGTTTGCCCAATATATGGAATTAGTGGAAGGAAAATTAAATAATTTAGCAGTGTCATGCAAGCTATGTCTACAGGAAAACTAGAACATAAAAAATTATTAATAATTCCATTGGTAAAAGCCACATAGCACTACACTGCTCTTGTTGTGGTAGGAAACTAAAGCAAATGCTTACTGGTACAAACTGAGAATCTGAAAAGGATGACATTGTCTTTTAATAGATATATATATATATATATATACATATACATAGGTCTATAGCATAAGTCCATGTTTTCTAAGGCTAAGGAGCAAAAATACTACACTGAAATTTTTACAAAAGTAAACAAAAATATTGTGTGGCCAAAGGGGGAAAAATAAGCATTGAGTGATCACTTATTTTTAAACAGCATATTATGTGAGTGTGTATATCAAAATGAGTTGTGTGTGTTTTCTTTGTTTACGCTTAGGCCCTGGCCAATTGACTTTGGCCATTACTTATCACTAGCTTATGTCCTGGAATCCTCAGTTTCCATTGCTACAAATGTAACCTTCCATAAGTGACACAGACACAAGCATGCACTAATGCATACACATAAGCCAGAATTACTCCTACACTCAGTCTGCTTTCAGGTATTATGACTGGACAGGCCAAGCATAGGTGTCATGTGAAAGACTAGATGATAAATTATATCAGTCAAACACATTTAATTATGTCCGATACAGTTAATGGTGCAGAGTTGCACTGACAAACAATTTTTAAATAAGTTATTTGAGAAATTGAGAGAATTAGAATTAGCTGTAATATTTGTATTAAACAATGAAAAAGTCAGGGTCAGAAAGGAGGATCTTAGATAAACATCCCTCAAGACAAATCGATTTAGAACAGATTTGCTAATATTCCAATAAATTTAAGGGATGAGTGAACACACACACACACAATGTTGATGATCAGCACTGCTTCATAATTAGGCTATTTAAAGCAAGGTACAGTATAATAGATGGGTCTGATCAACTACGATTTATTCAAAATATGAGCATACAAGCTGATAAAAGGAAATCACAAAATTCTTGAATCAGTCATTAAAAAATATTCATGATTGAAAAAAACCTTGTAGATTTGCATAAACTTGTAGGTTTGTGTAAATATCAATATTTTCTTTGATTATATTATTGCCTGCACAGAGTTTTCCTGCTTTCTTTTCTGATGTCCTTTTCCTGTAGCCAGTATTTCTGCAAGGGTGTCTTCCCCAGTGTGTGTGCATGCATGTGTGAATGTGTCGTGCCCCAGAGGATGAGCAGCGACGGGGATTCACTGACCTCCCGGAATGGTGTCTCCGGCCCAGCCAAGATGGGGACAGCTTTCATGGTACTCTTCCGATCAAGTTCTACTTGTCCTAATTTCAATAGTTTTTGATAAATGGGATATTCCCTTCTTTAAGCAGTCTGTTGCTGAGGAATTACTATATAATCCAATCACTATAGCAGACCTAAAGGCAGCCTGTTGTCTCTACAAAGGGGGAAATGTCCAGAACCAGATGGGGATCCAGAGATTTAAAAATAAATTGGGCACTTTATAGATCAACTTTGATTTTGCCTTCCTCAAACCCTTATTCAAGCATCAATTTTCTTCCTTTTGAAAAATGGCAAGATCCCTTAGCCTGCACCTCCTACCACCGAATATGCTTGTTGAACATTGACTTTAAATTGTTATCAAAACTGTTGGTGCTACGCCTGGATTCCATTCTCCCATCTATTATCTACAACAGAGTTTATTCGAAACAGGCATTTCTTCTCCAACAGAAGGCGTCTTTGAAAATACAATCTACAATGTCTCAACCTCTGTACCCAGGAGGCTATCTCTGTCTTAGCCCTTTCGTTTGAAAAAGTGGTTGAATACCTGTTATTATGTGATGCGTCAGTGATGGCGCTCACATTTTGAAATCGTAAAGTCATATTCTTCTTCCTATTATTATTAAGCCGATTTTTGGCACCCTAACTATGCCCGCAGTTTTGACCCTATGGTTTCCATTCCAATGCCGACAAGTCCAGCATAATAGCGCGTATTGAGCGTGTATGTAGCTAAGTTATTGGTTCATGTGTTATATTTTTTATTATAATTTTTTATTGGTTTTTGCCCCCATTGAAATTAATGGGGAGAGAGGGTTAGAGAGAGTGCAATACATCATCGGAGGGAAAACCACGCCCACTGTGAGGAAAACAGTTCATCAGCTGGTCACTGCGCATATTAGTCATTTACTTACTGGCAATGGGACTTCACTTACTGCGCTGTATGCACACAGACATTGTACTTATTAATAATAGCAGGAATTGTAAGTGGCTTGCTCTCAACTGGACTGGATTTACTATGCTGTATAACTGCAATAATTGTAGGTGGCCTACTCTCAAGCAAGAATGATAAGCGGCGCTGTTAATTTTTAAAAATTTTTTATTAACTAACCATCACAATTTGGATATGGAGTTTCCATGGAGTCTAACGTTAGCTAGCATGCTTGTTATTCCAAATTCCACTTGTGCAACGACACTGACTAGACTACTCGTTTAAAACATTGCGAAAGTTACCATTTTGCCGACGATTATAACAGCCCCTTAGCCAAAGTTTCATAGTTCCATCTTCTTCATGCTAAGATAATAATTATTAAAAAAAACTGTCATAATCATGGCAAGTTAAAGAATTTTCGTTTTGGATTGGTTTTGATGAGGTGAACCATGTAGACATTTAGCTAACTATGTTACTTTCAATGTAGTTAAAATGAACGCTTGTTACAGTAGCCTAATTATGTCACTCTCCCTTCTGACAAATTGTCATACATCTTAGATGTCCCACAACCTTTTTTTTTATGATGATAAAACTGAGGTAGGCTACTTGTGTTTTCATCAAAGTGCCAGAGAGATTTATTATCGAAAGGGGCCCTATTATGCCAATTTTCAAGATCATACCTTTATTTAGGAGTTCTAATAGAACAGGTTTGCGTGTTTTAATGTTCAATAAACAATTTAGACCGAAGTGCCAGAGGGATTCATTATCGAAAGGCTTGGCTTCTTAAAGGGCCCCTATTATGCCAATTTTCAAGATCATACCTTTATTTAGGAGTTCTAATAGAACAGGTTTGTGTGTTTTAATGTTCAATAAACAATTTATTTTTTCCAAACTGCCTAGATCTGCAGCACTTCTATTCACCAATAACGGGTAAAAGTCACCAGATCTGCCCTTGTGGCTGGGAAAAGGTAACAACTGTAAGGGGCCTGAGAATACACCAAAGTACGAAAGGGTGCCTAAGTAGGAAGAAGCAGGAGCATCGCATTGACCAGTACGTTTTAAGCAGTCAAGCAAGTAAGTCGAATGAAGGCCAGCGGCTGGACACACACCAAAGTCCGCAGGCCATCAACAACTCCAGCACTGAGGCGGCACAGACAAGCACTGAAAGACAAGAGGATAAGGTGGTAGAGCCCAATCAAGCACAAAAAAACACCATGGAGAAGATCAGTGACCGAAAACCTAAACTAAAGTGGCCATCAGCCGCTGAAAAGAATGTTTGGGACTCTATTAACATAGATCTAAAAAAGACACTTGAACAGCTAAGGGGCACAGTGGAAAGGAACCTAACTGGAGTCCCACCTAAAAGATTGCATTTGAGTTTTTCAATGTACCAAATGCAATTTTAAATCTGGTTAAGGCGTACTTTCAGGACATTCAATTGTGTTTTGATGCACCGACTTTTAACACCGAATGGTAACGTCTGGAAATTGGCATCATGGCCGGATGTACAATCTCACCCTTGGCATTTACTCTGGCCATGGAAGTAATATTCCGAGCATCAAAATGGGTCGTAGGCGGGCAAAAGTTAAGGGCAGGATTACATCTCCCTACCATTCGTGCATATATGGATGATATGACAGTATTGACAACATCTGCTCCTTGTACTAAAAGACTGCTAAGCAAAATTAATGATAACCTTAAATGGGCTAGAATGAAAGTAAAACCAAGCAAATCTAGAGGCATATCAGTTGTTAAGGGAAAATTGTGCAACACAATTTTCTTCATAGATGAGGATCCAATTCCAACCGTGATCGAAAAGCCTGTCAAAAGTCTCTGAAAATGGTACAATGCTACCCTTAAAGACTCGGAGCAGGTGGAGGAATTAAGGATAGAACTGAACAGAGGCCTAGAGAACATTGAGAAGTCAGGGTTGCCAGGAAAGCTCAAACTATGGTGCCTACAGTTTGGACTTCTAACCCGGCTCATCTGGCCATTTACAGTGCATGAAATACCCATCACTAAAGTTGAAAAGCTAGAAAGAAGAGTCAGCTTTTATGCTAGGAAATGGTTAGGGGTTCCAAGGTGTCTTAGTAGCCTGGCTCTTTATGGGAAAGGTGCTCTGGAGTTGCCGCTAAGCGGGCATACAGAGGAATTTAAGTGCACTAAAGCTAGATTAGAAATAACACTTACGGAACCCCTAGATAGTATAGTAAGAAAAGTGGCACCCACATTAGCAACAGGACGGAAATGGAATCCAAAAGAGGCAGTACTGCAAGCAACAGCAGCCCTTAAAGATCCGTAAATAGTAGGACAAGTACAACATGGACAAGGAGGATTTGGACTTGGTACAAGTAAACAAAGATGGTCAAAAGCAACCCCTTTGGAACAAACACAGATTAGTCATAGAACAGATACGTAAGCAAGAGGAAGCAGTGAGAAGCGCTAAGACTGTCTCACAAGCCAAACAAGGGCGATGGATGAACTGGGAAAGTGTAGAGCAAAGGAAAATTACCTGGAAGGACTTGTGGGGAATGGAATCCACAAGAATTAGCTTCATTTTTAGGGCAACCTACGATGTACTGCCAACACCAACAAATCTTAGCCAATGGGTAGGTGAGGATCCAACATGCCCCCTCTGTGGCGGGACGGCTAATCTCAAACACATAATGGCTGGGTGCAGAACGAGCCTTACTCAAGGAAGATACACCTGGCGCCACAATCAAGTACTAAAATGCTTGGCGGAGGCAATAGAGCATAGGCGCTCAACAGTTAATGTCCTGCCAATTGGAGCAGAGGCCGACATGCACCACATTCGCTTTGTCAGGGAGGGAGTTCCAGGAAAGAAGAGTTACAGGGCAAAACAAAACTCAGGGCAGCTGTGGAGAGCGTGTGATTGGAAAATGCTTGCTGATGTCGGCCAACAACTGAGAGTTCCATCAGAGATTGCAACAACCAACTAAAGACCAGATTTATTACTCTGGTCTAACACACAGCAAATTGTTTATTTTATAGAGCTAACAGTCCCGTGGGAAGAGGCAGTAGACGAGGCATACGAAAGAAAGAAACTACACTATACTGAATTAGCAGCTGAGGCAGAACAGCGAGGTTGGGGAACAAAGGTGTGTCCTGTGGAAGTTGGATGCCGTGGATTTGTGGCAATATCAACAACCAAACTACTTAAGGAGTTAGGAATCTGTGGCAAAGAATTGTGCCAGATCATAAAAGCCATATCAGATATAGCAGAAAGAAGTAGCCAGTGGCTGTGGCTGAAAAGGAAGGATCCTATATGGGGAAAAAAGTAAAGAACATCATGTTGAAAAACCATACAAATTGGTTTAATCTCAGGACAAAGGTGTAAAAGGTAAGTCTTTCCTGCAGAGCGTAATTTTTCAAGCCTGCAGGAGAGCAGGGAAAGATTATCTTCTTTTCAAGTGGTATCCCTGCAGAGTTGGCAGAAAGTGCCTGCAGGAATAGGTAATAGGGATATGTATAGGGATATCTCTCGGTTTATAAACAACGTTTTAATTTTTTTTAAATTAATATCATGCCATGCCGAGAGCGGATATAGAGGGGGGTGGCTCTGAGACGTCATTGCTTACCGTTAAGCCTTCTGGAGGTGTCATGGGCTCAAATTAACGAAACGTCCAGGATGGAGGGTGCCCACTTGAAAACCCCAGTGACATATCTACTCTCAACCGAAGTCCATTCTAAAATATTTGCTTTTGAAGTGCTCATCTTGGAGTATGGCATAATGGATATTATAACATCCTATCCTATGTATATTGAAATAACTGGCCAGCGTATTTGCTGAGCATATGCATGTATACTGTATTGTAGCTGCAGCAATATATTGAGTTTCAATGTTCACCTAACCGTTGAGCAGGCTGTCTGTTGTCGCCCTTTTCCCAGCTGGGAGACAAATCACAGGACTTTTTATTTGCAAACAAAGGCCGATGAGAATGGATGAGGTTTGGGGCTATTTTATAGGCTATTGCATTCTCACACACCAAGTCCTGGTGGAGAAGGATTTCACTGCAGTGGTGCATTCCCTCTCGTGGCCAACACAACCAGACACACACACACACACACACACACACACACACACACACATACGCTACCCCCACCCACGCATACACACACACACACCTGACGCATTAACAGGCAAACCCTGAGTGGGGATTGAGGCCAATAAACAAGGAGACAGCCAGGCCCGCAGCAGCAGCGGAGGCACAGGAAGCTGCTGACTGTGTTTTAATGAAGCAAGCTAAATGCACAGGCCCTGGGAAGCCACCAAAATCAAATAGAGGGAAAAGGTTGTGTATGCATGCAGTATGCATGCGTGTGCGTGTGTGTGTGTGTGTTAGCATCATGCCGCCACAGTAATCTAATGTAGAGGGAGGTTTCTGCTTGCCTCTGCCCAGCTCCATCCATGGTTGTTATTGACTGTATTGAGGACAATAAATCACGATTGCTCGACCAACGCAGCATTGGTGTGTGTGTGTGTGTGTGCGTGTGTGTCGCCCCAGTGATTCCCGGGGTGTGAGCGGCAGCACATTACAATGTGCTCTCAGATGAGCAAGGCAGTGGAGCTAACGGGCCGAAGCCACAGAGCAGTGTGTACAGGCCAGGCCAGTGGACGATAAGGAGGCACTGGGGTTCACACACACACACACACACACACACACACCTTTCACTCACACTCTCTCTCTCTCTCTCTCTCTCTCTCTCTCTCTCTCTCTCTCTCTGGCTCTCTCTCTCTTGCTCTCTCCCTCTACATCTCCCCTGTCTCTTTCTCCCTCTCTCTCTCTCTCTCTTTCTCTCTCCCTTCTTCTCTCCGTCTCTCTTTCCCTTCCCTCTCTGTGTCTCTCTCCCTGCCCATCAGACTACTTGGGAGAGTGATCTCCAATGAGACAGAAGGACACAGGCATTAACCAGTGAGTCCATCACGGTGTCGTGGAGGGCAGTTCACCTCCAGTTAACCGCCGGCCGTTGACATTTGGCTGCCGTGTGGCTGGCGGAGCAATCAGACGGAGCACTCATCCAGACTCTGGGCTCCGACACCAGACACCCCCCGCCCCGCGCTGCCCCCGCGCTGCCCCTGCGCGGAAACACGGGCCGTGCACATTTTAACAGCACCCCCCTCTCCCGCTCCACCCCGTAACCAAACCGCAAACACACACACACACATACACACCCGGATCGATTAGAGGCAGTGCCGCGATATTGTGGGAAACAAATCATGATGATGGACAGAAAACAATTTCCGACTAGATCTAAAGTACGTTTCCCGAAGAAAATGTGTGTGCCTGCTGAAAGCATGTGCAGTACATCAGTCAGATTAAATGATAAGCTAAACATACAGTTATAACTGTGTAGAACTGTGTGAATGTAGACTTTGTAGACTAAGTGAAACGGGTTCTGTTTCTCTACAGGGAGTCTATGCACGTAATGTCTGTCACCCGCTGTATTTAGACTGAAAGTCAATTAACAGCCGTAAAACATTACGCTTTTTATACCTCAAAAGGTACACCATACACGCTAGACAAATGTTCCCAAAGCACACCCCTACGTGCTAGGACGTATGGAGAGTACGTCTAGCCCCGTACGATTATGGAGATGCAGGTGTGGGAGGAATAGATGGAGAAACTATAATCAAAGTGAGTGTGCGAGAGCACAGAAGTGAGCCACTTTCATCGTGCACATGAAATGGAGGGCTGCTGTGAGGAGAGCCAGGCGGAGAGCCACGTCTTCCCACACTCCCGCCCAGCCGATAAGTATATGGCGAGGGTCGCTCCAGAGATATAAAAAGGGGATTGCCATGAAATATTTATCCTTAAATGCTATCTGTGAGGCAAAGAGCATCCATTGTTCCCTAAAAGATCATTGTTCATAACTGAATCCATCTGAAAGGAATATCGCGGTAACAATGTTTGAGTGGAGACCTGTTATTTATTGAACGGTATAACTACTGCTTTAGAGCATGGTCAACTGAACGCTTTTCAAGTGGTGCTTTTTAAGTGTGGGCTGGAGGCCCAGGCCTTACTTTTGGAACAATAAAGAACCACTTTCAGGGCTAGCCTCGCTTTGGGTGCGTCTGAAGAAAAAGAAAGGCGAGTTGGAGACAGAGGGAGACGGAGGGAGACGGAAGGAAGGAGAGAAGGTAGAAGAGAACGAAGAGGCACACAAAAGGGAAACTCGTCCTTTTTTGAATTGCCTGCTTCTGTGATGAAAAATGGACGCCCTTTCTCCCTCTGTGTCTGTTTGCCACTTCTTGTAGCAAAATTAAATGGGGAGTGAGCAGTCCAGCCTCTGCCCGTTCTTTATTAAAATATAATAACCTTACGTGCAATTTAAATATAACCCCGCCATTGATATGCAGAGCCAGCCAGTGAGTAGTCAGTGTTTTTTTTTATTTTAAATATATATTCTTTGTAGAATCCAATCATTTTAACCACAGGGCATTGTACACCAGTAATGGTAGCGAACCATCAAAAAATCCCAGCTTTATAATTATGCAAAAGGAACAAGAACTGGGGACAGAGAAAAATATATAATTATAGCAGACAAAGACTTCTGCTATTGCTTTCAAGTCCAAGATGAGACGATGTCGCAAATGAAGTGGTTTTGTGGTGGCGTAACCTGTGGCTGTTTTTCCCCTCTTCATTTCAAATTCTTTCTTGTTTTATTATTCAACCACAGACAGTGTCGTGTATTAGTTCTTACTCACCACAGTAATAACTTTATTTCAAAGCTCTCGGGTTTCCATTTCAAAGGCCCGTGTGGAAGAGAGGCGGATTATAATTGATTTCTCACACTTCAAGCAGATATATATGGGGATAGTGATTACGCAATAAACTTCAGAAAGAAGTGGTTGAATGGTGGTGAGGGTGGACAGCCAGAACCCAGCAGAGATGAGATAAAAAGAGATTCCCGAAGAAAAACACCTGCTGTCTATCTGTCTGTGAAGCTGAAGACTACATGCTCTCTGGCCCAGAGGAATGATGATCTCCATAGTAACACTGCCTGTTGTACAAGGCCTTTCTCCCTGACTGCAACCCATAGACAGCTATGCAACTTATTACTTGTTACATAAACATTGCTGAGCTGCTTTCGTAATGACGGCTGATCGGTTCTTCGACCCACTTGGGTCACCTTTGTATGGACGGAATACTCAAGGTTTCAGAGCGACAGTACCCTTGCTTTCACAGACTTCCGTGTGAAGTCCTTTTCTGCATGTCCTCAAGGGCTTTCATTGCCTTTTGCTTTTATCGCAGCAACAACAAAAAAAGGACTATTTAACCAACTCTTGAAGCGTTTCGGGGTAACAGCTTGAGTGAGTTGCAGTTTTAAGAGCTATGAAAAACATTTACAATAGCTATTACCGCCAGCGACAATGGCTACCCTGACCACGATTGTGCATGTGGCTCTTGTACACTGCTAAGGCAACACACAGCTAGGCAGGGCGGTCGCCAGTTTCTCTCCATTCAGTCAGCTGTTGTTCCCCCGAGCCAATTAAAAGCTTCCCTAATAAAGATATGGAGATACCACGGCGATTCCTTCTGTACCCATTAGCCTTTCACGGTGGAAAAGCAAACTGTGCTTTGATACTCGCGCCGACCCTTTTAAAAATAAATTACTATCACCAAGCCTGGGTCCTGAACTCCCTGCTACTCTTTTATTATTTCAATTAGAGGTTGGAAATGGAACTCACGCGGCATGAAGGCTAGAGTTGGCGATGGCAGAGATAAAAAAAAGTAGACTCTTCTCTCTTTTTTTTTTACGGTTACAACTTGAAATATGAGTCATCAGGCAATTCACTGACTCACAGGGGGAAAAAGTAATTATTCTTTCCCCTAGCACCACATAACCTGTCAATTTAAAGACGGTGTCACAGCCAACCTTCAGCCATTCCATAAATTCCTGAGTAACTAGCCTTCAAGGTCTTAATCCACTATGCTACGTATTTAGATTGCAAGCTTTATTCAATAGGTCCAAGTATAAACCACGTTTCCCTTCACCTCAAGGGCCCGTTCAAACACCTCCTCTCTGTGTTTCCGGGCTGAAGGGAAGCCACCATGCAGCACGTGTGCTCTCTCCTGCTGCAGGAGGGACTGCTAGCGCTCAATCAGGGATGAGGCCAGCTCCTCGTCCGTTTCTCCCTCCCCACATAAATCACTCACATAGCATCTCCTTATTAATCAAGCCTGAGCTTACACAGACCTCCAATAAAAACCCACAGGCGCACGCTCACATACACAAACCCACAAACCGACACGCACACACACACTTGCTGGCGCGCAAACACGCGCGCGAGCCTCCAATAAAACACTGACGTCGCACACTTCTGCAAAGTCAAACTAAAATATTTTGTCCGTAAAAGCTAGCCTGGCGAGCACTTTGCATGTCATATAAAATGTCATGCTGCGGCTGAAATAAATATAACAGGAGCTATAAACAGGCTAGTTCAATCACAAAGGGAACACTGCGTTCCCAATAATAGTTCCAGTGGATTGATGCAGGATAAATGTATGGCAGAGTAAGCAAATATTTAGATACCGGCAGCATCCCTCTCAATCTGCATGAGGAATGGATGAAAGCACATGCAACCAGCTGATGTCTAAGCTAATACACTTCAATAGATCTCCTCTCCCTCTCCCTCTCCCTCTTCCTCTTCCTTCTTCCCTTTCCTTTCCTCTCCCCTCTCCTCTCCTCTCCTCTCCATCTCCTCATAATGTAGGTGACCTTAGCCAAACATTGGTGATTACCTCCATGGTTCTGGGGAGAGGTCTCCTTCTCAGGCAGCCCCACACTGTCCTGGGAGTGGAAGGGCTACCGGTGATGGATGGTTCAGAAATCCTCTCTTACCGCTCAGACATTTAAGGGGACACAAGCGGGGGTACCTGCCTGCCGATCAGAGACCGTTCCCTTTCAGTGGTGTGTGGTACGACCGTGTGTTTCCTGCTCTGTCCCTTCCCCTTTTCCCTATCCTTCCCTCTAGCCTGTTGTCCTTGAGCACTGCTCCACCTAGCTCCCATCCAGCCTGTTCTGGGAGTTGGAGAGAGAGGGAGTCGCAGAGAGATAGACTGAGAAAAAGTGAGAGATGGGAGAAGAGAGAAAGAGGGAGCGACAGAAGGTGGGCGTGGGGGGCAAGAACCCGTGGGGTGGGGATGGGGGGGGGTGGGGTTGACAGTGGTTCTGAGGGCTCGTCACAGACAGCTCCCCACCACTGTAATCAGGATCAGCAGCTTATTACAGGCAGGGCGAAGAGCTGCCACGGTCCACTGACACCACTTTCACCCTCCACCTACAAATACAAACACCCCACACACACACACACACGCGGCCGCGTGGCTCTAAGTTTCCAGCGGAGCGCATGTCGGGGACGGCGAGCCCACGCCGGCAGCATATGTCACCGCCACGCTCCGACTGCCAGGCTGCAGATTCCTCATCAGCGCTATCAATGTGATTAAGCAGGCAGCGAGAACATGCATCACAGCTAATGCTCCTCGCGAGGTCAGAGGAAGGAGACTTAGGTCCGCTGAGAGAGCAGTTCAACCACAGTGCAGTTCACCGCTAAGCTGGGCCAACACACGCAGCCAGGTCAGTGGTTTGTTGACAATTTACGAAAATGACAATTATATAATAATCATAATAGATCATTATTCCCAAGGACGTAAGGGGTATAAGTGTCTGTAACACTTTGGAGCGTTTTCCCTTTAGAAAACGATGGTCAAAGTTCACCTGAATAGCACTTCTTCATCCTCCACTTTGTCAACTGAATGGACATCAAAAAACTGGAACGCCGGACGAGTCCTCCATAACTAGCAGGCGGCCTGTGCACCATCTGCGTTTGCTGTGGGAACAGGTGACACGGCAGACAGAGATGACTAAAGAGAGCTAAGAGAGCTCTCCCAGCTGTTATTCCTTCTCCACAGAACACCAACAGAAAGGACACTTACAGAGGGACAATGGCCTGCTATTTTTGGACGTGTGTTCTTCCGGGCGTAAAGCGTCCACTGTACGCAGCGGGGACCAGGCTAATTACATGTAGACCTCTCTTTGGCGTGACACAGGGAGACAGAGGAACAGAAAGCCTTCAACACGACCGTCTGACACACGTGCTGTGGGACTCTGTCCGTCGGTGGATCGGACACGCTGCCTTCCAAAGCAATGGACAACGCCACAGAGGCATGGAGGAGGAAGGCGTGATAAAGTGTATCTGTGTGGGGGAGGGGGAGGGGGGGCAAGAGGGGGAGCGGGATGGAGGGAATGTCCTAACAGCAATGGAGTGAATAGAATTCAGATTAGCCTTAACGCTTGACCTGGCCGCTCTGAAAGCGCCAGTCCCGAAACAGATTGTGCCCGCGTGATACGGAAGGAGAGCGAGGAGGAGGAGAGAGAAAAATAAAAAAGGGGGAACGGAGGAAAAGGAGGGGTTTAGGCTGTAAAGATGGCTGTTCAAAGTGTTGGTGGTGAGCAGAGAAGGCGTATGAAAACGAGAGGAGCGGGTGAATGAAGAGAGACAGGGCCGACAGAAAGGAGAGAACGCTGGGGGGACGCAGACGCATGCTCGCCCTCCCCTCGGCTGAGCGACACCGTTGGTTCCTGACAGCTCGCTTGGTCCACGGGACACACACCGCACGAGAAGAGAAACCCCCCCGCCCGAACACGTCTCGACGGAGACAAACGCGGCGCGCCAAACACGCCCGTCCAACTGCCACGCGGCGGCGGCGACGAACACGGAGCATCTGGAGCTTCCTGATGGGATCCCACTGGCTTGGCGCAGGTCCAAGACCAGGACGGTTTGCTGGGGCCTCCAGTGGCAGACAGAGAGCAGGGGAGGAGAGAGGGAGATGGGAGCTTGAGGTGCACAAAAAGGAGAGGAGAGGCGGAGGAGAAAGAGCAGCGGGGGATTGATAGAGAGGAATTTAGAGAAGAAAACGCAGCATGTCCTGCCATATGAAACTGTACAGAAAAATGATATAGGGAGGGAGAAAAGGCAGCCTTCAGGTCAATGTCACCTGCGTGTGGACCGTTATCTACATTATCTACCAGGTCGTACGTCTCCGTGTGTTCGTGAGAGAGAGGGAGAAAGAGCTGATAAGGACCTCCTGTCCTTGCTTCTGAGAAGATGAACTTTTCTTTTCATTCAACTTTCAAACAGCGCGTGCACGCACCTCCAAGGACACAAGATGAGCTTCAATGTGTCTTTGAATTTTCTGATTCAATAGTTTAGAAAATGGGTAATGAAAGAAATGACATGTTGGATTAAGAAAAAAAAGAGTGACTCTAGGTTTAGAATGGGTGAAAAAGCACTAGTGGCTCCTATGGCTTTGAATAGGACGTGACACTTCAGACGGGAGTGAATGGTAGTGATAGAAAGTTGGCTTGATGGCAGCTGTGTGGAAAGGGAAAGGTACTGAGCACCAAGGCGCCGCTGAAGGGGAAACGTTTTCCTTCTCCAGGCTGGGAAAGCTTCGCCTATTCTATCAGTAGAAACACGCGTGCAGACCCGGTACGCTTTTGAAACTTCAAATTAAACACAAAAAGAGCGCCAACGTTCTATCATCCCAGCAGCTCAACTCCTCTGACAGAAAATATCCCTCACGTGTGTGGATGAGAAGTGTCCCCCGAATTGGATTTGCGTCTGTCCAAGCGAGCAACAGAGCTTGAAGAACATGTAAATAGGCACCCGTCTAAGCTTTTTCTCCCCTAGCATGAAGGGCTTTACCCGCCGCTGATATAAAAGCAGTGCCGTTGAATTCCCCCCATGCCTTTTACTGCACTTCAGTATTCCAACGTGATCCCAAAAGCTCCTAAACACCAGGCTTAGGGGGGTGAAAATACTATTTGGCAAATAACATCAGAGAAGATAAAAAGTAATCTTTGAGCGGAAAGAGTGAATAAGCTACGCGCTGGCTGAGTGCCAGAAGCCTTGCTCTATCTGGGAGCTCTTAAGGCACAACAAATAGCATTGTCACCTATGTATGCAGCCAAGGGGCCCGGAATAGCGGAGTGGAGCAGGTACAGGTGTTAGCGGGAGATAAGGGGCCCCTGGCCCACATTTCCAAAGGGTCTGCTGCTTAGAATAAAGGGGGTAGGTATTTTGGAGGTGCCGGCGTGCCAATCATTCCCATTGCCACGTGGCACGACGCCGTAAGAGGTGCCAGTCACTTCAGACAGCTGATGAAAGACAGCTTACTCCGGTCTGATAGAGAGAGGAATAAAAAAGGTGGGGTTGATAAAGAGAGACGGGAAGACGAGGGGAGGGACACAGAGGGAGAAAGTGAGAGAGGGGGCGGAGATATAGAGAGAGAGAGCAAGAGAGAGAAAGAGAAAGACATAATGGCCTTTAAAAAATGAAAAACGGAGTGAGTGGTTGATAGAGGGAGTGACTTTAGACAGGATTTCTTAGGCCTATTTTAGATCAAATACGAATGTATGACTAGACTCAAGTCGATCTGCAGCAATTTGGAGGTTGTAAAAAGCCTCTCCATACTAATACAGCTGCATGACATAATTTTGGGAATGCAACGGGATGGGGAGAACACATCCATATCTCCGACGAACGACACTTCAAAATATTCTCAAGTCACAAACACAGACCTTCTGAAAGGACAAAGTCTCAGTTAAAGAGAGTGAAACCCGTGACATGTCTGGCTGACGTCACTCTCTCTATGCCCTTCCCATTTGATGGAAATAAATGTGTCACACGGGCAGGGGGTAAAGACAGGACATTCGGGAGGAAGGAGCAGGGAGGGAAGCGGTTAGGGGAAATATATTGGACATGACCAGAGGCTCCCACTAAAACAAATGAAATGAAAGACAAGGACAAACTGAACAGGTCATCTCTTCGCTGGTACTGTGTATATATAGGGGATAGAGAAAACAACCCAAGTAATACTGTTGATTTACGTTACTAGAAATGTTGATAACTGCAAGTAAATTACTCTAGAGCAGTGTGTACAGTATACCTTGTACTCTCTCTCTGTCCCTCTTTCCTCTCTCTCTCTCTCTCTCTTTCTCTCTCTCTCTCTCTCTCTCTCTCTCCCTCCCTTCCTCCCTCCCTCCCTCCCTCCCCATCTCTCCTTGTTTTTGCTTTCCTTATCTTTTTGACACCTAAGTTTCTAAAACCCAAAAAGCACTCGTCCTCTGCAGCTCTCGTCTCTCCTAGGTCCAGGCCCGTGTTTGGCCGTGAGGGGATTGTTCACTCGAGCACATCGTTTCCTGTCACAAACGAAGAGGACAATGATCCACCACTGGTAAATTATTAACCACCACGCGTGGCCTCACTGAGGAAAGGAAGCACACAGGGGAAAGCACAAGCAAGCGCGCACGCACACACACACACACACACACACACACAAAAATACGAGGGTGCAATGTATACCCACTCAGAGCATAACAAACAGACACCCCTATAAAAAGGAATCTGTCCTCCATGAAAGGCAGGTTAGAGCTTAGGTGGCTCCTCCTCTGCTGGCTGAGAAAAGTTCCCCTGCAAGTCCCCCACAGCTCCCCCCCCATCTCAAACCCCACCATACATAAAGGACCAAGCCAGCCCACAGCACAGAGACCTGGGACCTCAGGTCAACAGCACCATATATAAATGAACAAATGGACAGAGGTCCACAGAGAGCGCTTCCCTGCCGTGCCAATAGAATGTGATTCTGACCGCTGGGAACACCCGAGCCAGGCTTCAAAGGAGGTCACTCTGACCTGAGACACATGAGTGACATTCCCAGATGCTTGGCTGAAGTGCACAGCTCAACAGTGAGGAGCACTTCACCCTCCGCCAAGCGATCATTTGCAGTTTGGTCACGCCTCCACTCTCCATTTGGCTTTGAATCCACATATAAATAGTTCAGTAGGAATCGCAAAGGCGAAATGGCAGAGGTGCAGTTAGCTTTAATCGTACTTTACAAATAATATTCAGGTGCAATCAATTTACCGTACGTGAACAGTTTGATTTTTCACTTGACCTATTTGCCAACAGATGCTTATTAATAACAGTCATCGTCTGTGACTGAATTATTTATCTTAATTATAGATGTTAAGATGTCAGCATATGTGTGTGCGTGTGTGGTTCTTCTTTACAGCAACAAAATGGCATTTGAAAACAAAGCTGTAATTATGGTTGCGGTGTGAACGGCTGACAGGGGGTGATTAAGCCGTATTGTGTGTGTGTGTGTGTGTGTGTGTGTGTGTGTGTGTGTGTGTGCGCGTATGTGTGTCTGCGTGTGTGTGGCGGAGAATGTGATGTAAAGATGTCAACAAGGAATCTGTTCTACACAAGGCTTTCCTGTGCATCTACAGTCAGTCTGTTCGAAAGCCATTAAAGCCAGAATGGTTTTTGAAGAAATATCAGCACATGTCCATGGCTTTTCAAACCTCTGGCTGGTGAACAGCATCAGGTGCTGCATACTCCACTATCGGCAACGATGGGAAAGCAAACAGCGAGACACGAACGTCAAACCCTGTGCAAGTGGCATCCCCATAAACAGCTTTGTCCGATAACTCACTTCAGATCCTCTGAATGGCTAATCAAAAAAAGATGAACTAATTGCAACAAAGGGTACAAATCAAAAATGGGGAGGGGAAAGCGCAGGAGGTAAAGGAAGAGGAGGAGAGAAGCAGACTAGGAAGAAGGAAGAGTGGAAAGTGGGAAAGGAAGAGGGATAGGAGGAGGAGGAGGAAGACTGGGAGGAGGATGAAAAGGGAAAAGCAGGAGGGGGAGGAGGAGAGTGGTTCTATTTAGAGACTGTTGCTCTCTTCCTTTTGTCATTTGATGGCAGGAGGTAATCAATTAGGCGACATCTTGTCGAGCCTGCCTAATTAGAGGCACAGAGTGCTGGGCTGAGCTTGTTTGCATCATTAAAATCTCCAAGTCGTTGCAGCCGCCATGTGTTCCGAGCTCGCTGTCATTAACGGGGGGGGGGGGGGTTATGAGTTCTCGAGTGATAATAAATGCGGCTCCTCTACCGGACCGGCTTATTTCTCTCACAAAAGCCAAAAATCCGTCGAAATAACACCCTTAAAAATGTCTTTTTTG
>JAVQIZ010006643.1:0-12310 GCA_036023535.2 Galaxias brevipinnis
TCTGAAAATACATCACTAGCGATTAGATTATGAGCAGAGGGAGACGGGATAAAGGAGTAAATGCTCTAAGAGTAAAAACAGTCAGGGATGTAAGCAGAGAGAGAGAAAGCAGAGGAAGAAAAAGAGAGAAACATCATTTGAATAAATAAAGTATAGTGAATTATATGGGCAAAAGGATACTGGGAGTAGAGAGGTGAATGGGTAGACTGGGAGTAGAGAGGTGATAGACTGGGAGTAGATAGGTGACTGGGTAGACTAGGAGTAGAGAGGTGATAGACTGGGAGTAGAGAGGTGATAGACTGGGAGTAGAGAGGTGACTGGGTAGACTGGGAGTGAGTGGGTCAAATCTAAAGCAAGCGAGATGTTCCAGAAAGAGCCCCTAGTATGGACAGAGTATTAGCTGGAGTCAGCGAAGGTGCAGTGGGCCGGCCCCCCTCTCCTTGACAGACAGGCCCAATAGATTGGTGCCACTCTAGCCACCGGCTCCCAGGCCTTGCATAATCAATCAGCCATTAATGGACTAAGTGGCTGTGGAGGGATATTAAATGTTAATTGCTGTACAGTATCGACCCTGGCCGTTTATCCCCAAGATAATTGCAATCAGTGAAAACAAAGATGCATTATATAAGAGTGGCCTTCTTCCAACAGCAGAATGGATGATGAATGGAGAGGCTGGCTAGGACGTGTTTCTGTAACGTAGACCACACTGCCCTGCATTCATCTGGCAGACCTCCCTTTGTTTGTGTGTACACATGGTGGAGTCAAGCTATCGTCTGCCAATATGTTAGTTTGTTCAACAGTTAAAATTGTCCATCAATTATATGTTATTGTCTCTCAACACCCTTTTGTTTAGTAAGGGTAAGTGTCTTTATTCAGTTCATAATGGCCCTTGCCTCATAGAGGCTTAGAGGTGTGCACAGTGTAGCATTTAAAGGTCTGGTCCATTCAGAGGAGTTTCTCTGCCTTCCTTCATCCAGTATGGTTAGACAAAGCTAGAACGTGGTAATGTCGTGTAACCTGCCATGATTAGTGTGTTGAAGTTTCTCTGGCACAACATTTTAACTGCCAGTACTTGAATACGTCAGTGCGTACAATTCCCCTGCCTACTCTAATTCATCATGCAAAGTAGGGGACATCTTAAATCAATGACAACACCAAGAAATAAGTCACAAACATTTTCAGACAGTCATTCTTAGATTTTTGTTCAGGAACTAGTCAATGGTTCCTCTGGTGTAAATAGACGGAGGTTGTGCTGGGTAGTTGAGGCTAGTGGGGGGGGGGGGGGGTCATGACTCTCCTCAGGCTTCAGTACCTGGGGAATGTAGGCCGGCCCAGCTCCACTTCCTGTCAGACGCCTGTTGAATAATACATGGTATGTTGGAACACTTCTAATACCACAGGACTCACAGACATATCCCTACCCTCCTCCTAAGATCAATAACACTTAGCTGCTGCTTTATAATCACAAAGCCCATCATCAGCTCATTAGCTGCTTGTCTCCCCTTCGTGCACGGCTTCTCCTCTTCTTCATTCTTTCTAGGAAGTGTAAAGATAATTTCTCTATTAATAAGAATTAATTGGGTATGAACCTTTGGGATTTGGATGCAGGGTTTCTATGATTACGTGTGTGAGTGTATTTATTGAATTAAGATATGCAAAGACCCTTGCTACCTTTTTTTGGCCTTCAGTTTCTTTCTTTGGTACTACTTGCTGCTTTAAAGACATGGCACATGGCTTTCCTATAGCCCCCCCTATATTATATAGAAAACACACACACACACACACACACATTTCAGATTCTCCTCTTGATAATTACCTTCTGTTGAAGAGGCACTATACTAAAAATGAGTTTGTCTGCAGTCAGTTAATTGTCCATTTGGCTATGCAGGCGGCTCTTTGGCCAGGAGAGCTCTCCATGGGAGGGTCAGGGGTCACCGAGTGTTAATGCAGTGCAAATGCACACACATGGGATTTAGAGTTCATTATAGCTCCATTATGGACTCTTCAGTGACATCACAAGGGGATCCAGGAGCAGTAGGAGGGGGAATCAGGCTGTCTGAGTTCCCTGCTATCGACCATTAATTAGTTCACTAAGCTACATAGAAAATAGTCAAATAATGGCCATTGTAACGCAAATGTGTCTGAAAATACAGCAACTGCTGTTTATGTTTAATCACTTATTTTTTATTTAAAAATACACATTGAAAGAAAGACCAAAAAAGATAAGAAAATGTCTGCTTTTTTATGATTATTTGATGGATTCATGTATAAATGTTGCACCTGTTAACGTCTTACAGCTCACAGTTTTATAGACATAAGCATCCGTTTATGTAGAGATTATTCAGACACATCAGTGCTCCAACGACCTCTGAACTCACGGTAGGTCCTTCTTATTTTGTCACCCTTCTTGAAATGTCAAAATGCATAAAACAAACTAATAAAAATACTGAGCTTTTATTTTAATTTTTGTCAACAATTAAAATAGATGTATGAATGATACAGTGCTCTTAGAAGTATTTATCTAGCTTTCATAACATGATGACACCAAAATAAGAATAAGTGATTGACACGTAGACATAGCCAACATCTTTTTCTTTCCATTTCCCTTTAATCTCATTCTTTATAATTTTCTCCCCCTTTTTGACATGAAACTTTTACCTAATTTATCCACAATCATTGATCTGGATTCCTTCCAGCCAGACGTTTGACTTCTCCATTGCTGCTGGCTGGGTAGAATCCCTGTTGTGGTTCCCTAGACGACCGCCTAGTCTGCCTACTTCCCAGCCAGCCTTGCATGGGTACTGTCAGTGACTTCCCACCTTAACTATTCCAACCCCTTCTTCATATGCATGATTAGCACAAATAACAAACCCTCTGCTGTTGCTAATTCAATTCATTAGGTAAGAGCATTCAGGGTCAGAGAGGAGATGGCTTGGACATGGTCTTCACTCTATTTGAACCAAGGCCAACCCAGTCATTATTTCTCACCGACCTTCCCCCTGCACCAGTACCCACATATGGAGATGCAGACTACCCCCCTGCACCAGAACCCACATATGGAGATGCAGAGTTGTCTCCGGTGAGCCCAGAGAGCTCTCTTACTCTCAGTTCTAGAGTCAGAGATGCATGGGGCCCGGTTCTAGAATAATGCCTTAATGTCCTAATGATGCAGGAGGAGGAATGGCCCCGGGTTCATGCAGGTCACAATCTGTTGCTCCACTGGAGGAAGCAAAGCCCTGGTCCCAGCCCCTGATGGACTCTACCAGGGTCTAATTCCCTGAGCAGGAACCTCAGGGATGATGGGGTCACATTCCAAGTTTCTCACTCTCAATGTAAAAGGAGGAGACGAATGAAGTGGCCAGTATGGCGTGTGCCTGGTCGTGTGTGGAACATGACAACATTACAGAGTACAGAAATAGTACTGCTGTCAGATGAGGGAGCTATCCAATTAGACTGCACGTCAGTAAGTGAGACTGTACGTGACACCTGTGCTGCACACTGTGTGCTCATGATGTAGATCCAGGCATGCGCCTGCTGTGTTTGACAGGCGTTGGCTGCCTATAGCCCTGTGAATGATGTGGAAACAGATACATACATACATGACGTGTTTGTTCCTGACAAAGTCCCTCCCCCTGTAACAAAGAAGCTGAATCCAAACCTCAAGCACAGTCTATATCGACGTATCCCTGCCCTAACAATGCTTTAGCTGGCTAGTCTGCCGACTCCACTAAATACACTCCCGCTGAGAGGAGTGGCTGTACATATTGGTATTTCATATAGCCTTACTGGGCGGCCAGATAGCGGCGAAGAGCTCCAGCTCCATTCTATTTCACATTTGTTTTTCATTTTCATCACTTGATTGATTCAAGGCCTTTTCTCAAGGGACAAAGATGCAGGCTAAATGGCTATCGACGGCCAAGTGTTTGAAAAATGCATTTGTCAGATCGCCCTGGCTATTGATGAGGGGGTATTAAAAAATGTATCCTGCCGATCGATGGACGAGCTAGG
This sequence comes from Galaxias brevipinnis, assembly GCA_036023535.2. NCBI lineage: Eukaryota > Metazoa > Chordata > Actinopteri > Galaxiiformes > Galaxiidae > Galaxias > Galaxias brevipinnis. The sequence continues at coordinate 4,009 of JAVQIZ010006643.1, forward strand.
GAAAGAAAGAGATAGAGGGGGAAGAGAGGAAGAGGAGGAGGAAGCGAGAAAGAGGAGGGGAAGGGAAGGGAGGAAGAGGAAGAGGAAGAGAGGGTTTCCTCAGGAGCAGACTCCCAGTGTGTCGACTCTGTCTTTGTTCCTTTCACCTTCTCTGGGTGTCTGAGAGCCTGGTGCATTGCAGTAAACACACTGAGGGGGACTGAGTGTTTGTGTGTGTGTGTGTGCATAGGAGTGTGTGTTCTTGTGTTCATATATACATGTGGACTAACCTCTGAGGGTCTTTGTGCCTGTTTGGCAAAGAGCATCCGTTGGTTCGCTGTCTCCATAAATCAAACTCACCCACTTCACAAAGTGTAGCTTTGGACACACACGCACACTGACGCAGACACACACACACACACACACACTCTGACCTTTTCTTATGAGATCTGATTTTGTCTTTGCAGAAAGGTGCAAGGAAAAAGTTAAATGCATATGTAAATGCCACATTCATTTATTCTGCATTTTTAATGAAGAGTGGAAAAGATGCTGACAAAAAATACCTATTGATTGATTGATAGATTTGTTCTTTTTTGCAACAATTCTATAATCGTTTCCTCCGACATTTAAAAGAAGTAAATATAGTTTGTCCTGGGTTTTTCCCAATCCATTAGCATCTTTTCTCTTCAGAGTTCCAAACCTAGCAGTGCTTCTTATAAATGTGACATATTTGGTCGGAAATATTTCCAGATCATCATGTCTCCATAGTGTAGGCTTTGTATCTTTGTGATAACATAAGTACAGAAGAAGTGTATGAATAAGTGTATGAATCCAACTATACTACCTAACCTATGTGTCTTTCTTTTATAAACACTTTACGTCAACTCTTAAAATGTATACATCTTGTTAGAAGACACATACAACATATCTGTATCATATAAGACACATTAAAATATGAAAACATATCTGTATCATATAAAACACATAAAACATTAAAACATATCTGTATCATATAAGCCACATAAAACATTCAAACATATCTGTATCATATAAGACACATTAAAACATTAAAACATATCTGTATAATATAAGACACATAAAACATATAAACATGTCTGTATCATATAAGACACACAAAACATATCTGTATTATATAAGACACATAAAACATATCTATCATAGAAGACACATAAAATATATCTGTATCCTATAAGACACATAAAACATATCTGTATCATATAAGACACATAAAACATATCTGTATCATATAGCCTAAGACACATTAAAACGTATCTGTGTCATAGAAGACACATAAAACATATCTGTATCATATAAGACATATTAAAACGTATCTGTATCATAGAAGACATATTAAACATCAAACATATAAACATGTCTGTATCATATAAGACACATAAAACATATCTGTATCATATAGCCTAAGACACATTAAAACGTATCTGTATCATAGAAGACACATAAAACATATAAATATATCTGTATCCTCCGCGTGGAGCTCTTTTTTTCCCAGGTTTGGAATCACTGCTAGATCATTATATAAGGCGTTTCATGGTCTCATCTCATGACTGGACAGACATGTTAGATGAAAAGTCTACGTTATAAATCCGGTCTTCTTACTCTATTAATATCGCTGCAGTCACTCCATGTGAGGTTATCCCTTGCGTTCCCGTTTCTTAATAGAAACCTTAGATTTTGTTTTATGTTTTATGAATCCCGTTTCCTTACCTCCTCCCAACTCTCTGCACTTGGCTGTTCATTTGTTCCTTAAATGTTTCGATTTGGCACTTGTGACACTCTGCCCCGTACACTAGAAGGCAAACCAGAGGCAGTATCATGTGCAAGACCAACAAGCAGCAGTCCCGTCAGTGGTTCAGTGACAGACATGGTACCTGTACTGTATCTGTGTCACTCCCACAGAGCTAGAACACTTCTGTTCTATCTCTATGGTCACTCCACTGTAGTCAGAGCCTACATTTACACTCCAGCGTCATAATAACCAGGCTGGCTAGAATCAGAACATATGAGGTAGTATGATGAAAACATGCTGTTGTCATGTTTATATGGTTACAATATAAATTGTAATAAATAACATTGACAATTTAAAGTTTGAACCTTCTCTCAGCATTGGATAAGCAAAATCCATAAACCAATACATCCTCACCCAGATGTAAAACCTCTTGAAGTGTTTTACCAAACTCTTGACACTTACATTTGTTATTCTGTTAACACTGATGAAGTGCATTTTGAGAAAGCACAATCAATACATACGAGATTGTATTGTTCGGATTTTCGATCCTAGAAATGAATATACCTTACAGTTTTGCATTCCATGAAGAATCTGTACGATCACGATCCCTGAACAGATGTTTGTCCTTTTCTTAAGGAGCCATTTGGCATGTTTCAACAATGTGTCTATTGTTTCTACATTAGAAGATAGACATGCTCCTCCAACGGTTATTTTTCTAAAAGACTACAACAAACAAGGGGGCCGTCCTTCGCGTTACGAAAACGTACCTAGCTAGCTAACTATTTGTTTATAACCTGACCCCAAAGCATGGTCAACCAATTGTTAGACACGCCCCATTGACTATAGGGTGGTGATATAATTCACTAGAATTTCTGGGTGTTGTGGTCCACTGTGAATGGGCAAATTAGATTTGAACTCCAAGCTTGAAAAATTGAAAAAAACGTGCTTCAAATTCTCTCGCTTGAGATTATTCTGTTATTTAAAGTAGAGATGTAATGTAATCAAGATTTGAAACAAAATATTAAGTAAAAAGGTAGGGCGAGATTCCCTTTAATTCCAACATACTTGGACACCAGGACTAAAAACAAGACAGTAATTATTTTTAAGACACTGATTTGAACGAGGGGATAACTTGATGCTAGGTTTTGCATTCTATAGTTCCACTTTGACACAGCTCTTTGATTCTACTACAGATAGAGCTTCAGAGACACATTTACAAAGTGTTTCGCCTAAAGGTCAACAGCCCCCTCCTTCTGAACAGAGTCTGTTTAGCTTCTGCATACCGGAAGTGCTTTAAGACCTTTTACACTCATTTGCTTGTATAGGATTTCAACAGCTATAACTTAAGATTTATAGAATTAAAAGTAGTATTGGATCAGGCGATTATTTATTAGGTTTTACTACATACAATTGTACAATTCACTAGAGACAATTGAAAAATAAAAAAATAAGGGAAGCCAGGAACGAATAGTAAGCATCGATAAAGCAGTGATAGTAAAATATTGAATGTAACAAATGAGGTGGGAGTCTAGAATGGGGAGGTTTGGTGGAAGGAGTGTTGGTTCTCTATGTGGTAGTGATTTAATGGGTGTAAAGGGTGTACTCCATGTGAAGGGGACACTTAGCTGATCAGGTGACCAAGAGGGCCGTGAACCTACGTTGAGATATCTCAGGGAGTTCAATAGGTCAACATCCTACTTTTCTCCTGACTTTTACCCTTTTACAGAAGCTGCAGAGTTTTTCTTTGAGTGCTTGCACGTGTGTGTGTGTGTGTGTGTGTGTGTGTGTGTGCGTGTGTGTGAAACTAACCAAATAAAAAACACTCCTATGATAAATGGAATAAAAAAAACAACTCTGACAGCCAAAAATACCTCTTAGAACGATGTGTTTGTATAACATCAGCAGAAAACGCCTTATGGCCCAGCAGAGGAAGGATGCGCATGCTAACGCTGGAACGACTACAAGAGTGGGGGGTGCAAGAAGGTGTGTCTGCCTTTCACCTGTGTGAGAGCAGATCATTATGAAGTAAACTCATAAACCTAGGTCCTGTCGTGCTAAACGCATGACTATCACCCCCCAAACAAAGAAGATGTTAGCCTGCACTCAATCATGACAACGCTCACACAGCCAAGCAACCATTTGAGATTGACATTTCGAATTGGAACCATAGACAGCAAACAGCGTTCATGGCACTATGGTACCCATATTGTTAATAAATGAATTATTAGATTGGCCAAGAGGCCTAATAACTACACAGACCTAAGTGACTAAATACCGTATTGATCAATCTAAAGGTTGACCGGTAATACTGCATAATGAATAAGCTTTACAAAATAAACCTTTCAAAACGTAAAATTATAAAATACAGTTTCCATGCACTGTGGCCTGCTAGATTTTAAATAACTTACCCTTTGGATTTGATGATGGCATTACTTAAATAAAACTCTATAATTCTATAATTGCAGATTAACTCAAATTTTTCATTCAAAACTAATCTAGAGTTGAGAATGGCGTGCCATGGTAAATTTACAACAAGGTCCTCTTTAATACTACTTTTACTTCTAGCAGCGACAAAACTCGCTTCCATCATGACGTGAGCCAACAAGCTAGTTAGCTAATTCATCTGCGTTTTTTCCCGCTAGCTTGTTGTGGTAACTTCGTGTCCCCCTCAGCGGGAGGAACTTGTCATGAAGTTAGTGATAACAAAGCCCACCTATTTATAGGGAAGATATGACTGGTCAATGTGACTGTCATTTGAAATAAGTAGCCTTCTGACCGCACAGCAATTTCTTCCCAGCAGCTGCAGAGACAGCAAAATTCTGATAGGTAGAAAAAGAGGCTTGCCTCCCCGCTGCATATGGGAATACATCATGCACTATAATGTGCTCCCCTGTACGGGATGTCGGATCTCAAAAGTGTGTGTGTGTGTGTGTGTGTGTGTGTGTGGGAGGGGGGCAAAGATCCTGTGGCCCCCCCGGTTCCGACACCACTGATCCTAACGCTATAATCTGCTCTTCATTAAAGCTTAATGCGGCCGTTAACGCCCCTCTGATAGTATCACCACAGCGGGCCCCAACAGCAGCGCTGACGTGGCTGTGCTCTGCTGATAAACTTTCTGCTGCAATAGAGACAGTTAAAGGACAGCTTCCAGGCCCCCATCTCGCTAACAGCAACCGCACATACTAAAACTCATTATGAATAATTAAATGTGTGTGTGTTTTTTAGTAGGGGATGCAGGAGTACGGTTGACACCTCCATATATCAGGGGCCAGGCTGACGATTCAGGGCCCAGGCTATTGTGAAGCACCATGTGTTCCTCTCCCTTGGCAATGATGCATGCCATCTGGGTTGGTCTGCCATTGAATGAGAAGAGGACGCTGTGCTGCTGGAGGAGACTTGAGCCCTTTGCAGAGTGAATGCTAGCATAGCAGTAGTGTGTGTAGGATATCAGAGTGAATGCCAGCACAGTAGTAGTGTGTGTAGGATAACTACCTTTCTGACCCATGGACCGTACGTAGTTTCATGAACAAGTGTTTTCCTATGCCCATAGTGCGTAGTGGTAGTGTAATTACAAATCTGTTTTGATCTGTTGTGATTAATCTTTGATCTGTGTGAGTGAACACAGGGATGAGAGGGGATGTTTGGAAATCTCAGACAAGGACTGCTTTAGTGAGTGAGGTAAAGAGGTAACAGGAAAGACAAAAAGGGAAACCATTAAGAGGAAGAACTAGGATTGACACAAATGAAGAGTAGACCTGCACTCATTCTCCATACAGAAGGAGATAGAGAGCTAAAAACAGAAGAAATAGGATCATCTCTGAGAGGGGGAATCACAGAGAAGAAAAAGGACAGCGGCTTCCCAATGCTGAAAGAGACAGACCGAGGCTGCATCATAATTCATGATGGCAGCTCCTCTCTCCATTCAGCTACAAAGCCCATTATGCACAAACAAACTTCCTGGAAAAAGAGAACTCACAATCACTCACAGACTCCGGGGTTGCCGTGCTGATAACTATAGAAACACCTCCTGGCACTGGGCAGCCATGCCTGCCTGCCTGCGTCTTCACAGCTACTTAGTCTCTGGAGAAGTTAATCACACACTTATGTGCCACCCTCATTGAAAGGGAAGGAAAGGTCTAGCGTCAGGAAACATCACAGGATTTATCTCGCTCTCCGGGCCAGATGTGCTAACATGTTAGCGCCCATTTTAGGTGTTTATCCGTATGTATCCGCTTCTTAAAAGCAGTTGTAATCCAGGTAGCATATTTGCTTGTATGAGGGAAACATCCAGAGAATGACAGCAGTCATCCGAGCAAGACAAAGACACAGGCCAGCCAAGCAGTGGCGTGTACAGACATCAGATTTCAGAGGGGGCCCTGGGCCCTCGGACCCCCCCTGGACCAGCCTCTGCAGCCAAGGAGACGTGCTGGGAGGATTTTCACCGCAAGAATGACTCTTTTTCAATAGGGTGAACAAGTCATAGCGTTACAGATGAAGCAGTCATGCAGTAATATATGATAATAATAATAATTGAAATAATTATAACGCCCCTGTAGTAGCTCCAGGTTTGATGACATCCCATAGACAAGTATATATATCTATTTCATGATTGGCAAACTTTTGTTTTCTTTTTCTGAGAGTCGGGCTGTTCTATGATAGTTAAGGGAGGCCCATTCCATACAATAAGAGGGCGGTGACATGCATTTATTATCCAATCAGCCGCAGGGTTGGTACATCGAACTTGAGAGAAAAGGCACAGCGTTTTTCTGCAGCCTGGCCAAGTGGCTGTTTACGCCGCACTCTCTAACATACGAACATCAGTGGCTCTGTTACTCTGTATCTAACATACGAACATCAGTGGCTCTGTTACTCTGTATCTAACAGTGGGTCTCTGTTACTCTGTATCTAACAGTGGGTCTCTGTTACTCTGTATCTAACATACGAACATCAGTGGCCCTGTTACTCTGTATCTAACAGTGGGTCTCTGTTACTCTGTATCTAACAGTGGGTCTCTGTTACTCTGTATCTAACGTACGTACATCAGTGGCTCTCTATTACGCTGTATCTCCTGCTGTATCATAACATGTAATTACAATTACTGAGACTTTATCATGCATGCTTACAATCCCTCTTCCCTGCTCTGTGTATTGCAAAGGAGTAATTTCTAGAATTGTATTTGTGCTCATCCCTATACCACAGGACAACTATGTTCTTTCCCCTGTGTGAATCGTCTCGTACTATACACACCAACAATTAGCCCAGAGATTATCTCAGCAATTCCATCACTTCATTTTTAACTCAAGTCACAAAATAATCATGCCACACAATTAAACATATTTCTTTTGTGACATGTATAATTTACTGGCTACACCAAAAAGTTAGCAATTTACTTCAAATCAGTTTCAACGCAAACCTTTTCATCAAGATGACTTTCCTTCAAGCTCCTTAAACTTCATCAGCAGCAGAATCTATCTTGAGCCTGACACGTCCCCATCCAGCCTCTGTTATTGCATAATGCAATCAGAGCTGCCGCATACAGCCCCTAAACATGTTGGAGATTGACACTCCAGTTTATTAGTCCTAAGCTTCAGACTGTGAAATGAAGTAGAGTAATTAAACTCCCATGCAGGAAGCCGTCATAATGCCAGTATTTAGCATTATGTTTCACATTGCCTGGGTTTCTAACCATCTCTCCAGCACGCCCCCAGTCACCTGAATTGAGCTGTTGTATGTTGTTTTGGTACTTGCATATATTCTGATGGGCCCTTGTAATGGAAGCAACGTTAATTGAGACTACTCTTGTTACATCTACAGAGAAAGAGGGCATTGACACAGACTGAAGGAGGGCAGATTGAAAATAAAATGTATTGAACAAAAGAGGGAAGGGCAAAGGAATGAAAGAGAGAATGAAATGGCAGGTAGGAAAGGAAATCACCAGTGAAACAAACTCCCTAAGGGACTCTAGAATGTAGTTAATACTGCACCGCTAGAACACTTGTTTCTGTACAGATCATTTGTGTCAGCATTTTAAATTCTGCATATTTGATCGAATAACTGTAGGTTTCATGTTTGTTAATGCAACGTTACATAAAAAGTGTCAACACAAGCTACTGAATCAATGGACTCTATTGGACCCCATAAATACCATGGCATAATGGATATTATAACATCGTATCCTGTGTATTTTTTTATTGTAACATGTCCCCATCCATATGTGTGTTTACATATGTATAAACCTTTTCTAAAGCACCTGTGATTTTCTGTCTAGGGAAAACTAGACCAATCACTCTGTAAACATAAAGATTTAAACACCATATGCCCAGAAATGTACTATTGAGTGAAAAGAGAAGCCTTCCTATTTAAAGAGCAGTCTCTTCATCAGTCTGGTCCTGTGATGGAGCCTCAAGGTTAAAACACACTATTCCCCTAGCACCAATAGGAAGCATCACACTGCAGCGCCTCAATGCCACCCCTAGCATCAATAGGAAGCATCACACTGCAGCGCCTCAATGCCACCCCTAGCACCAATAGGAAGCATCACACTGCAGCGCCTCA
>JAVQIZ010006647.1:0-36999 GCA_036023535.2 Galaxias brevipinnis
ACACACACACACACACACACACACACACACACACACACACACACACACACACACACACACACACACACACACACACACACACACACACACACACGTCCATCTCAATGCAACTCCAATCACTGCATGATCACAATCTCCAACATGTCCTCATACACCCACCAGCACAACTGGCAGTCTCGCAGCAGGCCGTCTGCCTCCTATTATTGAGAGTGTTTGTCACACACAGCTGGCCAGCCAACCATCCATGTTATCCTTCACCCTTCCCTCCCTCCCTTCCTCCATCTGTCTGTATGTCTCACCTGCAGCCGGTTACGGTTGTCGGAAGCCACCACTGTGATGTCGCCGTGGTTGAAGAGCACGTCAGAGTCTCTCTTCAGGGACACGGCGCAGGAGGTGTGCACCTTGGTCGTCTCCCACAGCTGGAAGACAGGCAGGGGGGCCAAGCACAGGACACGATAGGGTCAGTATGGCAGGGGACAAAAGTCAGGCTTCCAGCCTGGCTCCTCGTGACATGATTAAACAGCGCCGGGATGCATCGTGACACGGTGTGGAAAGTGCAGTGTGTGTGGCCTTGTCGAAAGGACCTGGCTGACTATTCTAATAGAGCATGTGGTCCAGACGGAGAGCCGTCAACCGACTCCCACCAGATGAGACCGACTGAAATCCCTGTTACAGCCCCCCCGTGCTCAGTAGGGAGCGAAGCGACATGGACCTGCTGGATCATCAGACCTCCCTCCAGGGTAACACGCTTCACTTTGATTTTAGCATCACATAAATCTAATAGGGAGTTCTATAGAGCGTGGAGACATGCACACACACACACACACACAGAGAGAGAGAAAGGGCTCACCCTGACTGTGTGGTCGTCGGAGCAGGACAGCAGCAGAGATCCGTCGGGAGAGAACTGGACGCTGTGGACCCAGCTAAGATGGCCGCTACAGTCGGCCACCTTCTTGTTGTCCTCAAGGTCCCACAGCTTGGAGATGCAACAGACAAAGTGGGGTTTGTGAGATTGCAGTGTGTGTGTGTCTGTATATGTGTGTGTTTGTATGTGTGTGCCGTACCTCCACAGCGTAGTGCGAGAGAGCGACAGCCAGCAGGTTGCTGGTGGGACAGGCGTGGCAGTACTGCACGGTGCTCAGACGACTGGTCCTGATCTCCAGCAACATGGCTGACGTCTCCACCTCAAACACCTTAGAACAGTTCAAGAAAACGGCCATCACAAAGAAGAACCTTTTTGGAGCAAATGCTGATGTGTGTGGAAGGTTAAGCGCCGTTGCTGCTGTTGTCTACACCCAAATCTGCCAGAACAGCAGGTGTAGAGCCACCTCCAGCTAATTTAGATTTAACGAACCATATCCTCTCATCTCTATTCTCTAGTCCCTCCAGCTAGTAGGGTTGACAGTCAGACTCTCTCTGCTCTGATATTATGAGCAGGCTCCTTGTCAAACTGTCACACACAAACACGCACGCACGCGCACACGCACACGCACGCAGAGATATAAAGGCTGCCCTTTAGAAAGCCCAGTCCCTGGAGGGCAATGAGACTTCATTCACAGTCTGGACACACACACCCACTGTTAAACCCCTCCACTGGACAAGCCCAAATATCACACACAAGAGAGGAGCTGCCTTGGACCTGACACTGCCTGACAGGGAGACAGCTCTCTGTCTTCTTGTTAGAGACATAGACAGACAAAGCTCTGGATGTGTTGAGACAAATTGGATGTCAAACATGGTCCTCATATGAAAACCAACTAGGGCCCCGTTTTGTTTGAAGAAGTCAGCAGCAGGAGCCAAAAGCAAAGCCATTATTTTTTAACAAAAACAGTCATTAGTTGGTACTTAAATACTAATTAACCAAGAAATGATTAATTGACAGGCAATACCTGAGTTCAAACATATAACCAAATACTCACAAAGACCGCATTTTTGGCGGCACAAATGATGCGTTTTCCATCGGCAGACCAGGTGCTGCACTTGACAACAACCTCAATCTCGTCATCCTGCTCGAGAAACAGCTCCTTGATGTCGATTGTCTTCCACTCATTAGCCGATGACACTTCAAACAGCTGGTAGACACACGCACACGCGCACACACGCACACACACACACACACACACACTATCAGAGCGTATAATCACAAGTAAACATTAAAATCGTCCAATTAACCCATTCAAATATGAAAAAAACATGCTAAGAACTAAAATGCTTTAAAGCAGGATCCAAACTGAGCAGTCTCCGAACAACTGAATAGAAATCAAACCTTTAAGGTGCCATCGCTGGAGGACGTGGAGAGGTAGGAGTCATCAGGGGAGAAGCAGCAGTGGTTGACAGGCTCTTGATGACCAAACATTGTGTTCTGAGATGACGGCTTGTTCAGGTTCCATAACTGGAGGGCAGGGAAAGAGGAAGAGCATGATATAAAAAGTTCAGAATGAAGCGAGAAATCCACAAGCATATACATACTTGATGCAAAAGCACTGCCCCTTAAACTCAAACATGCAATCAAGAAGATGGTCAGACTGACATTGTGTTGACAAACTATTGGTTTACTAGGTGAAGCCGGACCTTGGTGTTCATAAACTTGTCGTTGGAGCAAGTGGCCAGTAGAAGGCGCTGTCGAGTGTTGGTAAATTGACAGTGGTTGACCTGCTCCTCGTGTTCTTCTTCAAAGGCTCTGATAAGTATTCCGCGCTCTGCATTCCACACCTACAAACACAACAGAGGAACTCCCTTAACAATAACACTGTGGGTTAGCTTTCATGAATGCAACCGTTGTTTACATGGGTCTATGCCCAGGTTTTCCGGGCCATGAACATACCTTGACTTTCCTGTCGCTGGAGCAGGTTGCTAGGAGACGGTCGTCAGGGGAATAGGCACAGCAAAGCACCTCGTCGTCATGGGCCTGGATCTCCAGGAGCTTCTCTCCTGAGGTGCTCTTGAATACCTGATTGGACGGACAGGAGTGAGAGTTAAAGAAAACACGTAGCTTGGACACCCAAACTTACTCAAAGATATTTACAAACTAAACTTGCCAAAAACTAAATTCAAATTTGGACAGTACAAAAATTTGCTCTGTATGTTATTTTTTCAATCAGAACAGTCTCTCTTACCCGCAGAGTTTTGCTGGCCCCACAAGAGGCGATCCTTGTGCCGTCGTGGGAGAAGCAGGCGGAGTAGATGGTACCCTGGTGGGGATGGACCACCAGACGAGAAAGATTCTCCAAACTACTTTTGTTCCTGTACACAAAAAGTAAATATGATCACAATGCTGTTTAAAACGTGTTCGGCATTCAAAGCCACAGCCAATAGAACTGACTGGGATTTCAAATGCCATCCTACTCTGCTCTCATACTACTCAAATAAAAGGTTTGCGCACAGCCAGTCCAGGTAGAGTCTCCCCCTGCTGGCCCTCTCCTGTGCCTGCTGCAGGGCCTGTCTGTAGACCTCGGAGGAATCGGGTTGCGACAGAGCCAGCTGTACAACATCAGGGAATGGACGCTGCTCCAACTGGTGTCCGTTGAGAGACAGGAACTCCTGGAACTGGCCACGCACTTCGCTGTTCTGCAGGGGACAATAACAGACGCACATTGTACTCTTCACATGATCCCTGTGCACTTTTTTATTTAGTTCTGAATAAATTACACACTGCAGCATTAGGGTGGACACCTACCTCTTTGTCAAGAATGGATCCATACTCCAGATAGTCATTGATAAGGTGAGCAGGGCCCATTATCTGTGCCTTGGTTCTGACCCAATCTAGGGAAAACATTAATGAATACAGCTCCTACAAAGAAAAGGGATGGGGAAAATTAATGATTCTGTATTAACTTCTCTAGTCCCGCCAGTGATTATATGGACATCGATTGTTTGCATGTGTGTGTGTGTGTGTACCTGTGAAAGGTTGGCTTTGGCCATGTGGTATGTGAGGAACCTGAACCAGTAGAGGCACTCTTCGTCTCCTGAGGTAGGAGGACCCTGTTTGTAGCACAGCTGGTACTGACGTACTACCTTGGTGTGCAGGCTCTGGAGGACATACACTCACATCAGCTCAGCTCAAAAATTATATCATAGTAAGTAGAGGGCAATAAAGGCAAAGATGGTGGCAAGTAGGTCAGTTAGTAAGTTCCTTTGTCACTCAGGCTGACCTCTATTTGTGAGCGGTTCTGCTCAGCTAGGAAGTCCAGCTGCAGGTCATGGAGATAGTAGAGGTAGGGTCTGCGGTGACAGTCACGGAACAACAGAGACTTGTTGACAAAGTCCTGAAGGACGTCCTCCACCTCCTCCAGCTCCAAGTCCCAGAACACCATCAGAACCTACAGTGGAATGCACTTGCAGGTCAGAGGTTCATATTGTTGTTGAGCAGAATATTTGAGAATGCTGCTAATCAATTACGTACAGCATACAGTACTTGTCAAGCCTTTAGCTTATCTTGGGCTAACAGTTGTAGCTTAACCAAAGACCCATATGAAAGCTCACCTTGGCAGGTATTTTGATGTCCTTCTCCAGCACAGTGAGGTCTCTGTAGAGCTCCCTGTGTTCGTCCGGCAGCACCTCGATGCTGGCAGACATAGCCTGGTCCAAGGCATCATAGTCGTAGGATGAAGACTTTCTGATTCGCCTGAACTGCTTTTTCTGCAGCTGACTCAGGTAGTAGGCCCAGCGGTCAGGGAACTCCCGCAGCAGAGCCCCGATCAGAGACACCACTAGGGGGGATCCTGAGGAGAGGAGGTATGGAGAGAGATTTTGAGAACAGTCAAGCTGGAGGTTTGTACTGAGGATGAATACATATGTGTGTAGAGGGGTGAGAGAGAGGTAAATGTACCTTTACACTCCCGGACAATGCTGCGTGCTTGCTCAGGGAGCTTGTTGGGCTTGTTGTTCACATACTGGGCTAAGATTTCCAGTGCCTTATCTTCACCCAGTCCGCTCTTCACAGCTGTCTCATACCTGGAGCCTGTGAGTCCGAGCACACCACACACAGACAAGCCCATTAGGACACTTATGACCGGTATTTGATTTATGCCACTCATGATGGACCTTAGCCATACCCACCACTAACAGAATCAACAAGGCTTCTATCTCTGGTTGTGAGTAGAATCCGGCACTGAATGTCAAACGCTTTGAGCACAGCAACATCCCATATGTCATCCAAAATTAACAGAGACCTGGAGAAACACAAACAGACGGTCAGGCACAGATCATAGCTGCCAACCCCTTGTACCTAGCATAGAAGGGCAGGTATCAGAAACATATTGTAGTGGATACTAATGTAATAAGAGCTTCAAACACAAATCCAGCTCACTGTGCAAAGTCAATGAGTCATTTGAACACAGCATGACTTTTATCTGTGAAGTCCTAGCATTGAATATGAGTCATATTTACCGAGGGTAACGGCGCAGCATTAGATAGCGTAAACGCTCCTTGGCCTCCTCCAGGGAGCCAGGGGATCTGTGGGTGGACTGGGGATCCTGGCTCTGCTCCAGACGGAAACACAGCAACTGTATCTTTGCCATCAGGTCTGGACGTTCCAGCTGGCCTATAGACAGCCAATAAACACCACCGGGGAAACATTCTGAGGAAAGAGAAGGAGATAAGATATAAATCGTAAAAGAGAAAGAGATAAGATATACATAGTGAAGGACATAGAGGTAGATAGTGAAAGAGAAAGAGTAATACAAAATATATTACTTTCCAAAAATAGTACCATTAAATATCCTTTATCCAAACCCCCGCCCTTCTTCCCTCCTTATTTACCTGTTAGAAGGGCATGGTCTCGCACAGCCTCTGCAGCCAGGACAGATTTTCCTGAGCCAGCCATCCCAAAGACGGTGACCCAGCCAGTCTCATTTTGGAGGCGGTATAGCTTCTCCCTGACCTGGTTCAGTAGCTCTGGTCTGCTGACAAACACCACGGGCCTCTGGGGGACACCACCCACTCTCAGCACATTCTGGACTGAGGACCAAGACAATGATTGATATTTGCTCAACATTTTTTATGATATGGTTTAAACTACTGGCCTTTCCTATCCAGTTACTAACCATACGGTGTCCCACCATCAGAAAAGCTCTTTTCAGCCTCAGGGGAGATAAGAGGCAGGTTTTTATGAAGGAGGTTGGCCAGGTCTCCATAGCTCTCCCTCACTAGAGCATTGTAGAATGAAATGTAGGCCCTGTTGTCCTTCCTTAAGAGTAGTTCTAGCAAAGCCACCGCCTGGTCCCTTCTAGTGGGCTGAAGGCGGATGAGGTGAAAAGATTATTAAAATAAATAGTGAAAGAGTGAATGGGCAATATAATGATAAATGTTCTAATCAAGCAGTTACAATCCTTGGAAATAGATTAGTGAGGTGGTGAAGTAGTGACACAAGTGATCTGATTTTCAAGAGAACTTGCTTCCAATCTTACCCTGTTCTTGATCCTCTCCTCCTCGTCTCCTGTTAGCACACCATCGCTGACCATGTGGTCCATCAGGTAGGTGGCCTTGATGTCCTGCTCCAGTGTGCTACGGGAGACTAGCAGACAGCTCCTAGCCCCCTCCTCCATCATCGTGGCAGCAGGGCAGCCAAATCATACAGACTAGGGCACAAATGGATGTGATTGAGTGTAGAGACTGCATTTGATTTACTTTACTTTACTTTACTTTGTGATCACAATGACTAGGTAAAGTAAACACAACCAAACGATTATAACGTCCTTGTATAGGACTTGGTTAATGTGATAATGTGTGATTAGTTAGTAGAAAATATTTGATAGTCCCTTGAAAATGTTACAATATCCTAATGGTAGGTTCAAAATGTGACATTCACGTCATACACTAAGACATTAAAATGGGAATGATAGCATTAGAACCCTTTTCAAATTAATATGCCCATATTGTGATGAAGAAATGTTGAGACAACATTGTTTGAGTTGAGCATAGACATTTTTGATCATTTCTAAATAATCGCACGATTGTAATTCATGTTAGCTATTAATGTCGTTATTGTTATCTAGCACTTCTCTGGACGTGTTCAACAAGAACAAGAAGTTCCTAAGGAAGTGTAACAAAGAAAAAACTCACGAATGTCTTAGTTTAGTAATAGCGCGACCCCAGTATCTTCCCTACGACCGATCACGAAACACACCTTTATAAAATGGTATTAAGGCAAGATACCACTTGTTTTTTAACACTAACTAAACTCTACGCCCAATTTTAGAAAAGGGCTTCCTGAATTACAACAAAAACAAGTTCCCCGGTGTGAACTGGCCAATGCGGAGCCAATTTTATAACCACGTGACAAAGTGAGACGCGCATGCTTGTTTTGTAACTGGGCAGAGCTGCATGCTGCCTGGTGATAGGTGACAGCTCAAGAATAAAAACATACCGCACAGGCTCAGTAGAACTTACCAATGCCATAAACAGACATATTGCAGTAGAGCACCTGTATTTTAATAATCAGACAAATCATTCAGTTGGTCATTAAAAAGCATTCACCCCACAACTTTACATAAATAAAAAATAAAAAAAATTTAAACAATTAATCCAGGATAAATTTTTATTTTTTATTGTCATTTATGGAGGAGTGTAAACTGACACAGGATAGGGAGAGTTCAGATGGGTTCAAAGGCTCAGGTGGCTGCATATTGTGGTTGACTGAAGGTGTGAGTTCCCTTGGGGTGGTGTGAGTTCCAGGACAATGTCGAAGGTTTGGGTCCAATGGACACAGTGTGGCTGGGAAATGTCTTCCCTCCACTGCCTTCTTCAGAACGTGAACCCTCCTATTCTGCTGGAGCCAATATAGCATCTCGATGCGGTCCCATCGCATTTTCTGTCCATACGGTCGACCCTAAAAGAAGGGAAATATTACATATATGTTTAAATTATTTGTGAAAAGAAAATATATATTTAGACAACATGCATAATATTTCTTTCAGTTATATCTAAATAGCTGTGACAGAATATGCCTAGAGAGAGGTCATGGGTCTTTGATAAAGCATGCCCCTGTCCCCTGCACTGTGTGGTCATGATTGAATAATTATAGCAAGAGGGAATAAGAATGTTTTGAGTGACTATAAATAGAGTATCTACCTAGAAATCATGGGGACATTTAAGTCATTGCAGACTATAGACAAGTGTATTGAAAAAACAAACAATAGGCTGTAGGTAAACAACAGAAATTATTACTTTAAACGGCCCACTCACTTTAAACGTGACTGTATCATCAAAACGCTCAGTGATTTGATCAAGAATCTTGGACAACTTTCTCTCAAGAAGAGAAATGTCTGAGTTGAGTTCATTCCTCTCTCTACACTCATTCATCCTGTTCAAGTAAACACCTTTATAACCTGAGAAAAGAAGATAGAGGGTAAATGGGATCCATGTACATCCCTAATACACTGATTGTTCTTCTGTATGGGTAGCAGGTTTACTCAAAGCAGTTACAAGCATACCATGTTCAAATAACCTGTTAGGGTCAGAAGCCGTGCACTCCAAGAGCTCCAGTCGAGCCAGCAAGGACTCCCTCTGCTGGATGAGACGAGCAGCATTTTCCCATGCTGCTGTGGCCTAGGAATAGACACAATCAGAGGACCCTTGTTTGTCATAGATAACAATGCATGACTCTTTGGTGTGAGAGTATATGTGTTTTTATATGGACCTGATGGACCCGTTGCATCACCTCCATCAGTTGGTTCCTGTGTGCATGAGAGCTGTATTTGATGGCCATGTCCATTCTGTGGGTGTTGGGGAGACACAGGGTGGCCCAGATCCTGTTTAATCGGTTCTGAAGCTCTCCATCTAATGGCTCTTCTACATCCTTTTTTATCTTTACAGCCTGCTTCTGAGAAATCACAATGGAAATTAGAGACACATGGTACTCCTACTGACTAGATTAATAGATGGACACATGCTGCATTAAACGATATCATAGGTCATTAGTAAGATTAGATTAGAATTAGAACATATCCTACCTGTTCAGAAATTGTCATATTCTCATCATCTGGGCTTTCTTCATCCTCTGAAAATCATGCCATTTGAGTTACAAAAAAGGCCACATTTCAAATCTACCTGATTTATGTGCGGAGTGGAGGGCAAATAGGGATTGTTTTTACCTTTGAGCATAGGTTCATTCCATAGGCCCCCGAGTAAAACTGTGTTCACATTCCACAGTCCGGTCATAAACTGCTGCTTCGTCCTCCTCAGATCCTCCATCTTATCCCTTCTGCGTCTAAGGACACATATCACAGCAGATTGGATTGGCTTCAAAGTGTTTAGAATCACTGAGTAATAAAATGTCATGGACGACTGACTTTTCCCTTTCCTCTTGGCGTTCCTGTGGCCGCATTTTCCTCTCATCCTCATCGTCACCATCTCTGTAGTTGTACGTGTGGAAGATGACGTTCAGGTAGTCTAAATCCTAAGGACACACACAAGGGAACACTAACCATCAGTCTGCGTCTGTGAACACTATTCACTGTGGACCGCTTCACAATGCAGGTCCAGGAGACACACTGAGAGAAATACCTGGTCAGTAATGTATCTGAGGTAGTCAACAAAGCAGATGTGGTTCTTCCACCACCGAAACCAGGAAACGTAGTTAGGTGAGTCCTGAGGTGGTGTCATCCTTCGGTCTCCCATGTTTCTCAATTTATTTCTGCAAACCAGCCCATACACCCCCCAAATCACCCCCCAAAAAAGTGCATGTGCAAACAAACTAAGTTTAGTTTAGTGAAAAATGTACGCAAATTAAGGAAGGTCCAGTCAGTCATGGCAGGCCTGTACCTTTTGGAAATGCTTTGTTTCTTTTGCATCTTTAGCTCTGGGTTAATAAGCCTCTCGTTGCTCTTCTTTGTTAGGTTGTAATCGAGCGGCAATACATCAATCATTTGGCCCTGTATCACAAGCAGAACCATGTTGTTACAAAATCATGTCTTGTTATTGATCTGTCTTCATATTCTGTTACCATGCGCTCAGTTACTACAGTTAAAGCATTTATACATGTTTCACGGCCAGAGGGCACATAATACTAAACTGTGGGTTCCTTACTTCATCAAAGTCTAGGTGCTCTGTAGTGATAGTTGTGGAGAGTTCCCTATAGACATCCTTTGTCTCCTGTCCTGCAAATATTTTACGATCCATCCCTTCCACTGATGAGTGTTCAATCTGTTGAGAGAAGAAAAGCACCAGAGTAAGCAAATAGGCAATGTAATGCAACTGCATTAATGTGCTGGTTATGATGCAGACGCACTTCTTTGGTGAGGTTGTTGTAGACTGGAGGGTACATGGGAATGATAGGCCAGGGGAGAAACCTTTCAGTGACCCTAGAAGCAGCATGATGAACCTCCGACCACTGGTACTGGAGCTTTCCCCTAGGATAAGTGCTGGTCACAGTCAAGGCTGCCGCGTGGGGGTGCTCAAACTCTTCCCGCACACTACTCCTTACTTTCAGCTTTGACTGTATCACCTCCTTCTCTTCCAGTCTCTAGAAATAAGTATGATAGATGACTGGATAGTTTGAATAGGTTTAAATAAAGGATTTAAAGGATGTTTGTACATGTAAGTGTCTGCCTGTGTGTGTGTGTGTGTGTGCGTGCGTGCGCGCGTGCATGTTGGGAATGTGCTTGTCTGAGCGTGTGCGGTTGTCAGCATGTGTGCTTCTGTTTAAACCTGCAGGGCCTGCGTGAGTTGCTGTAATTTGGATGGGGCTTTCCAGGGCAGGGCTTTGATGAGTGGAGCTACATCGTCTTCAGGGTCTGTTGAAGTCCCAACCATAGTCCCTCTGTCCAAAAGTAGCCTTTGCACACACCCATACATATATATCTATACACACCGATCAGCCACAACATTAAAACCACCTGCCTAATATTGTATTGTGTGTTCTCCTCGTGCTGCAAAAACAGCGCTGATCCATCGAGGCATGAACTCCACAAGACCTCTGATCCTGCTGAAAGAGGCCACTGCCATGAAGGGGTGTACTTGGTCGGCAACAATATTTAGGTTTAGGTATAGTGGTATGTGTCAAAGTAACATCCACATGAATGCCAGGACCCATGGTTTCCCAGCAGAATATTGCCCAGAGCATCACACTGTCCCATAGTGCATCTTGGTGCCATCTCTTCCCCAGGTGAAAAATGCACACGCACCCGGTCATCCACTTGATCTAAAAGAAAACGTGACTCATCTGACCAGGCCACCTTCTTCCATTGCTCCATGGTCGCTTTCGGCGGTGGACAGGGGTCAGCATGGGCTCGCTGACCGATCAGCGGCTACAAAGCCCCATACGAAGCAAGCTGTGATGCACTGTCTATTCTGACACCTTTCTATCATAGCTAGCATTAACCTTTTCAGCAATTTGTGCAACAGTAGCTCTTCTGTGGGATCGGACAAGATGGGCTAGCCTTCGCTCCCAAGTCCACACATGCATCAATGAGCCTTGGGCGCCCATGACCCTGTTGCCAGTTCACCGGTTGTCCTTCATTTGACCACTTTTGGTAGGTATTAACCACTGCATACCGGGAACACCCCACAAGACCTGCCGTTTTAGAGATGCTCTGACCCAGTCGTCTAGCCATCATAATTTGGCCCTTGTCAAAGTTGCTCAGATCCTTATACTTTCCCATTTTTTCCTGCTTCCAACACGTCAACTTCAAGAACTGACTGTTCACTTACTGCCTAATATATCCCACCCCTTGACAGGTGCCATTGTAATGAGATGATCAATGTTATTCACTTCACCTGTAAGTGATTTTAACGTTATGGCTGATCAGTGTATTGTTTGCACAGTTACCACAGGTTAACTGGGAAGAGTCACTATTGGAAACCCATTTACATACCCACTGTGATTGATCAGTCTAACTTAGTACAATTAAATAAATTCCCAAGAAAGAATCCCTTCCCTACGACACTAAAACAAACACTCGTTGACCAAAGCCTGCTTTTTGAGAAACACTAACAATGAGGTAAAGTACTGTATTTATGAACAAATGCACAGACATACACACCATTATACCAATTGAAACACACAAAAATGTACACACCGGCGTAGGTCTTCAGCAGGGCTAAGAATGATTTTCTCCTCGTGCTGAGTAAGTATACTCGCGATGGGTGCTGTCACAAGCAGCACCATTGGAGACGGGGGTCGAGACGGCAGAGCTTCCATCTCTAACTCATCCAACAAAGTATCCCTCCTCAGATCTGGCATAGAATTACAACCCTGAAAAGCATACACATGTCAGAATGGTGTGCGTATAAGCACATAAGTGTGGGTCTGTGCCTATTTGTTATTGTTTACTCATGACACTCTCTTAAAGTTACATACCTTGAGTCTGGTGTACTTCCGCACCCAAATGTAGGACTTATCATCCGATTTTGATGTTGGTAATGTGCAAGGCCTGCCACCTAATCGTGAATGCACACACAACAAACATCAGGTATAACAGAAGGAGAGAGTGGGGCGAAGATACTGAGACATAGAGACTCTTACAGTATGAGTATGCATCTCTTTTGCTTGTATTCCTCACAATTGGACATGGCATCAAACGGTATACTCGCTGCAGGTCCAGCTCCCCTATACTCGCAGTCATCTATTATAAGCGCACAGCACATATTTGACATGTTGGTACACCCCCCCCCCCCCCACACACACACACACACACACTTACATAAATTAAAGTATATTCCTGTGTACTCTATACACACAGTAAAATATATCTTTCTTACCTCTTGTATTTCCTTCTTTAGGATCCTTTCATGCCTGGCCGGTCCTCTGCTCTTAACACCCACCTTTGGGCCCAACTTACTTCTAACTATGGAGTGTGTCTCCCACTCCATTGTCTGCTTTGGTTGGTCACTTTTCAGGTTGGCCCTCAGCCTGGCATCCCGCTCAACCTCGAGTCCCATTGCTATGTTGCGTCGAATAGAGTGGACATTCAAGCTGGCAACAGAATTCAAATTTTAGCAGCTTGCTAGTAGTGGCTATTGGCAACTATCCCAATATCCAATCTTGAATTCACCATCACTCCCAACCCCCAGCCCCACTCATCTCCGATCCAACTTACAGGCTGGTACAGTCCCTTGCCATCATGGCTCCCAGGCGGCTTTGGTTGGCCTGGTCATTGAAGACAGCACGCCTCCTCAGCGTGTCTAAAAGGAAGAGATAGCTTAGGTAGAGTTTCTGGGAGACACCCATTAGCTCGTCCATTGTCTGGGTCTGCAGCCGAGTGTTCTCTTCTTGGGTCAGCGATGGGTTTTGCATTGACCCTGTCAGGTCCGGCCACATCAGAGCCAGCTCTGAGGCTATCACCACAAACTAGAGAATATGGTGCAATATAGATTAAAGTGGGTGTCAGTACATAAGAGAGGTGAGTGGGTGTCAGTACATAAAAGAGGTGGTGCAAAAGTGTGCACATAAATTTATTTTGTATGTATTTCAGTATGTGTGTTTATGTGGGTGTGTCACCAGAGTTTCCTGGTCCTCGTCAGGTAAACAGTGGACAGCAGACTGCTCCTTTACCCTACTGTGGAGAAGCTGACAGAAGTCAACCAGGGAGGTGGGGGTCAAATTCACTTGCACTGGGACAGTGAGCATGTGCTTCACCTTTGGCATCCTCTCTTTTAAGACTGACGGAATTGAATACACGCACAAAAAGAGAATTGGACTTTATTGTATTTTTGTGTGTGTCTGAGTTCACCTTACACTACACACATGTGCACACATAACCTCTGCACTTACCTGGCTTCTCCTCAGTTTTGAAGTTAAGGATGAGGGCTGGCGACCTGAGGAAGCTGCGGTACCTGTTGTGGATATCCTGGTTGCATACCATGATTTGGCTCATAGAGAGAATCTGGTCTTGGCTCTCCATTATCCTCTTTTTGGCCTTAGCTTCTTTGGACAGATTGATCACCATTCTTATTTCGTAGCTGTCATTGGCTGCAGGCTAAGACAAAGACTACACTTGATGACTTAGGCTCAGGTGAAACGGGAAAATTATTCAGCCTGGAAGCAGAAAGCAAATGTTACGAAATAGTTTAGTAAAGCTGCAGGATAAGAATGTCGACAATGTGCGAGAAATAGAAGCCAACAGGGCAACACACACTCATGCACACGAACACACGCACGCGCACACAGGTTCCCTGACCAGCGATGTGATTTCCACATAACATATATGCTATTCAAAACTACTAAAAAGATACGGACCAATTGGCTAATTCAAACAAGGCAAACACTTGCATTTGGTTGGTTTCTGGTATTCTATTATCACGGTTGAAATTTAAGGCAATTTATTTTTAATAAAATCAAATAAAAATTGGTACGCTCTTAATAGGTTTCGTTGCTTGGAAACAGTTTATTAACTCACATTAGTGTATAATTGCGTCACTAGAGCGCCCGCTACAGCAAAACCTAACATGATTTCTTGAGGCCCAATCATGCACCCATTTATTTATTTTTTTTTTGAGGGGGCACAGTTTCCGGGACTAGAAATTAACTTTTTGGGGGGATGGCAGAAGTTTGCCACCAGTTTTGAAACGCACTTCACCAATGCCTTTTTTTGTTGATGCAACCAAGAAATCAAGCCAACCATGTTTCCTGTAGAAACAATAATAGGCCTATAATTAACATTTTCCTTTATTTGTCCTGCTTTACTTAAGTAAAAACAGCTGTAAAAGAAACAATTGGTCTTGAGTAGTAAGCTACTTTCAACTTTGAAGTTTAATAGAAATTGGCATCCCAAATTCCAAAATTCACAGAAAATGATTAACACGGCAGAGACTATTATTGTTTTATAAGCTAAATTATAGGCCGAATGTCCACAGCTTCAAATACTTAAGTTTCGTCTATTGCAAGTATGTAGAAGGTTTCTTCCAGTGGCATTTTCCCTGCTTGACTAAAAAGTCACCGTGCGGCGGGGGGAATTTCCGGACATCAGCAACTTCACGTGATCAACCTTTGTTATAGGCCTACGCACGCATAGATTACTCGTCTGCTGAGCGCTACAACCAGATTTAACAAGACCCCGGAAAGGTTTGAGTCAAACGTTACCAACTTTAATATCAGCATGAACTCGTCTACGTATATATACGATTTACCCCCCTCCTTGGTTGAAACATTGTGTAAAATTATCGACAGTGGCAATGACTCTTTGGGATGGCGTGGGTTAGGTGAGAATAACAATCCTGACATTATTAGCGAAATCGTAGAAGTACGTTTTACTCTGTGATCGGCTGTGAAATGAACTAAATACATTTTGCCCACGATCGGTTCTTTCTATCTGTGATCTATGCAGCTGCTCGAATTGTCCCAAGTTTGTTAGAGTTTCGTGGAGCGGAGAGGTTAGAGGCAAAAGGTAAGAGCCCAACGTGGGAGCTCCTCTGGTCATGGGCACAACAAAATAAAACTGTGGCTGACTTACAAAGTGTATTGGAGGACATGGGTCAGTTCAGAGCGCTGAAGCTTTTTGATTCTGTTGGTAAGTGTACTTTTGTGTACTTCTGCCTTAATACAATTTTATGAATACTTTTAGAAACAAATTCCCGTTTTTTATTTTTGTTTATCTTTTGCTACTCAGTTTTATTTGTAAATCGAAAGTTCTCTCGCGGCTGTAGGCTTATTTTTATAAGTTCTTCTTTTTGCACCGAGGTCCTTTAATCCACGTACGTTTTCAAGGCTTTATTGTTTGCAAATATCACGTTTTTTGTCATGGCCAAATAAACGCTATAAAAATTTAAGTCTTTAACAGTTTCGATTTTCCATTTGTTCAATTTGGAATAAAATAATTTATTTCAGATGCTGGATATTCATTTAATAGACCACCAACAGATAGGCTGCCTCCATCAGATTCACCCAAGGTATTCTGAATCAAATGAATGGGTAATGTTCTCAAACAAATTGTATATTGCACACTTGACATAACCTGCAAGCTAATATAAGCATATCTTTCATTTCAGTCATTAACAACAGGATTGGGGCCAAACAAAACTGATGACATTCACCCAAGTCATGTGTCAATTATAAGTAATTTATTCCATATGTTAATATTTGAAATAGGCCATAAATGACACACCCACTCACCCTTTAATACAATATTGCCTTTACCAATGCCCTTTTACAGTAAGTACAATTGGAATGTTTCATATTCCCCTTTTCTCTTCACCTTCACCACAGAACTATGGAGATAGGCCATAAATGAACTTCAGTGTGAAGGCTGCAATTCTCCAAGTGTTTTCCCTGTGTTACAATTATATTTCTGTCTTAATGTCAGGTACAGAGCATAGGACTGTGATAACTTACTCAGACGTCATAGAAGGAACCAGAGACTTTCACCCAGACATGAGGATTTTAGAGGCAAAATTTTCTGATGTATACAAAGGACTAAAGGGGAATGAAGCCTTTATTGTTAAACTCTTTAAACAGGTATGGCCTGATTCTTCCTTGTAACAAGCAACTTTTCAATTGGCATGACTCGTGATTTAAGTCTTGTTGTAGTTGTTGTAGTTATGGTATCTTAGTATGGATTGTTTTGTTTTTTCAGGTAAAGAATGCCTCCTGGAATAAGCTATGGGAACTTTTCAGGAGAGAGATGGAAGTCCATAATCTGTAAGTTTACTCCATCACTATCCCCATACTAAACATGCCGTGAAGGCAGTGGTATTCTACTAGGCACACACTTGTTCTGCCATTGACGGCCTTGTTTTACAGATGCCAGCACCCAAACATCTTAGAGTTATTTGGTTGCTTCTCCGACGGGGACAGATACTGTCTGGTTTATCCATACCTGCAGAATGGATCCCTTTACCACAGACTATATGGCCCGGTGAGCTGTTGTTTGTCAAGTTCCTCTGCCATCTTCCACAGAGTCACAGGAGTTTCCTATTTATGTAAATCTATGCTTATTTAAGTTAAGTTGCTTTTACGTTGCTTTTGTCCTGGTCTCCTGCACTTTGCAGAGTGCAGCTTCCCCTCTCTCCTGGCAAGAGCGTCTTGCCATCATCAAAGGAATAGCAAAGGCCTTGCACCACCTGCATAATAAACAACCCTGTTCAGTTGTTTTTGGTAATATCTCAAGGTACCAGATGAAGAAAATGTTTTATATATATATATATATATATATATATATATATAATATATATTGTTTATAGTCAGTGGAAAGTGTTTTTTTATTTTTGTATTTAATTTAATCTGTTTTCAGTGTGAACATTTTTTTGGATGAGTCCCTGCAACCAAAGTTGTTCGATTTTGGAACAGCTCGTCTGAGACCACACCCTGTCAACCACAGCTGTACCATCACCCTGGATACAAGCTGCCACGATAACCTGGGATATCTTCCTCAGGAATACATCCGTGATGGCAAGTTGTCCAACAGCCTGGATGTATATGGCTTCGGAATGGTGACCAAACTCATCTTTTAAAACACCTTATTAAGCACAATTTTTGGATATTCGCATGAATGGAACAGTCTTTGTTGTTTAAGAGCATAATTGATGCATGCACATCTATCTTAAATGTGTTAAGAATGGTTAAATATTGTGGACAATGTTTTTGCATTAGATAATAATGGAGGTCATTACTGGACGAAAGGTTATTGAGGAGGCTCCTAAAAATACACTGCTGGTAAAATATAATTTATTACATGATATGAAGGAATAGTTATTAAGCATAATGTGCCATGTCTAATTTGTCTTTATCTCTGTTTTTTAGAGAGACCTTCTGAGTGTTGAGGTGGAGGAAAGTGGCAGTGTGGACTCATGTCTGCGATACCTGGACCAGGGGGCAGGTGTCTGGCCCCTTTCGGTTTCCTTAAGTCTGCTCCGCCTGGCCCTGGACTGCACTGCCAGCCGCCCTCGTGCTAGACCCAACATGGAGGCTGTAAGTGACATTGTAAAGGAAAATAAAATGGCCAATTTTTGTTTAGGTCTGGCTTTTTTTCAGACTAAGCTGTTTCACATCCACTTGAAATTATCTTTTTGGTGTTGCAGTTTTGTTGTTGATATTGTCTATCTCCCTTATTTGTGGATCCCAAGGTGCTGCATGTGTTAAGTCAGCTGCTCCCTCTGCCCAGCTGCCCTCCCAATGACCTTCCCCATAGCCTTGTTGAGAGAATACCACCCTGCGCCACCCTTGACACCGAGTCCAGTTTACCCCTACAGGATGATGAACCATCATCAGGTCCATTCTCGGAAGCGGCTAAGATGGGACCGTGTGAATGTAGCCAGTCAGAGGTCACCTACTTAAGCAGCAACACCGAGGCACAACTGAGCAACCTTTCAAGTCAGCTTCAACTTGAGGGAGCAGCAGTACAGAGCCTGCCTTCTGAAGCAGAGTCATTAGACTTGTACTGCAGTTGGCCAGTGCAGTGCAGCTGCCCTGCAGAGCTAAATGGACAGGCTTGTGATGATTGCAGGGCAAATGGCTTCACTCCTTGCCCAGCAGACACCTCTCAGGGTTAGTTTTTTTCATATATTGTGTAATGGGCCCGCTTTAGAACTTTTGAGGTAAATAGAAAATTGTAAAAAAAAAAAAAAAAAAAAACTGAGATCTAGTTATCGTGGTGTCCCTCTCTTTCCCATTTCATGTGACCTCAGCCTTAATCCTGAGATGATTGTGGAAAATCTTGCTAAAGAAAGGTTAAGGAATAAGTTTGATCTGTACAACAGAAGGGTCATAAATACTGAGGACCTCCACTCAATAACACACACGTGACATTAATCAACTAATAGGACAGATTAACTAATATACTTGCTGTTCTTATGACCGCTTTGTACAAATATCTATGGTTGTGGGGTGACCAAATGTCAAACTAGTCTAGTTGTCACAGTGTGACTTCTTAGATCTGGTGGGAATTTTTGACGGTAATGTTTGTTTTATATGCAGCCTGTCTGCTTTTCTAATGCAACTTTTTAGCTTTTGCTTTGTAATAAAAACAATGTACAGTTTTACATGCCTTTTATTACTACTTTTAATTTAGAATTTGTGTAGTCACTTGACTCTAGTGCAGCCAATTGATATGTTTAAAGGGGCCCTATTATGCTCATTTTCAGGTTCATACCTTTACTTAGGAATTCTACTAGAATAGGTTTACTATTTAATGTTCAATAAACAATTGTATTGTTGTGCGAGCCCCTGACGAGCCCTGTCTGCTCTGATTGGTCAGCTGGCCAAAAAAAGGGAATTTGTTGACAGCCTGGCACCTCGTTCACAACTTTTCTGTCCTTGTCTCTCAGTGGTGGAGTGACCTCCCCACGAACATAGGACCGCAACATCTTTGTACACTTTCCGCGGAAACTTGAAAACTCATGTTTTGTACTGCACTTTGGCTCTTAAATGTGACGTTGCGTCTACCTAGCACTTACACTTGATATACTAAGTAATTGGTTGCACTCAGAAATTGTTTATAGTTGGTTTGTGATGGTTCTGTTTTGTATCCTGATGTGTAATATTGCACTTGCTTAGCTCTTATCTAGATGATTAGGTCAGAGATGCACTTACTTTATCTACCTGACTTGTAGTTTTTACCTTATATTTTTGTAGGCACAATTTTTTGTAAGTCATTTTGGATAAAAGCGTCTGCTAAATGAAATGTAATTTGCCTGCGAGCTGAAAACAACCTCACGTTTTTGTCCGTTCTTGCGTTCTCATGGACCAGTTTGAGGTGATCTTTCATGGCCCAAGTACCGTTCCAATTCAAAGAACGCAAGTTATCAAGAACGCTTGAAATGCCCGTATGTGTTCTTGATCCGCCCATTTTATCGAGGATGCATCGGTTGCATCCTTGCTTGCAAGAACGCATCTGATATCCCAGAAGTCATTGCAAGAATGACAACAGGAGCGCAAATAGCTTTTTCCCGCTGCTAGCTCATGACATTTGAAAGGCCATTCATTACAATGTTAAAGGGGCCCTATTATGCTTTTTGGGGTTTTCCCTTTCCTTTAGTATGTTATACAGCTTTTTGTGCATGTAAAAGGTCTGTAAAGTTACACAGCCCAGTGCGTGCCAAACATTATTCAAATGTGTGACATAGATTAGTTATGGAAGAAAACGCCAGACTACAGGAGCAGTGTTTTCTGTGAGAGAGTAGCTCCCTTCGGCATGGACTATGGCTTTGTAACTTTTCAAACCTTTTACATGCACAAAAAGATCTATAACATACTAAAGGAAAAGGAAAAACCTCAAAAAGCATAATAGGGCCCCTTTAATACATGATAACGTCTCTTTCTTAGATGTGGGTCGAGACTATTTTAGGTGAAAGCCAGGCGCAGACTTAATTCTTTCTTGATTTTTGAAAGGTGGTAGGAAACGCCCAAGAAAAAAAATGGCTGTTCAATAAAAATTTTAAGAAAAAGAAAGAAAGAGTAAGTCTACCGAAACACATTAATTTGCCAAGCTTCGGCTTTTATTTCAGGGCAATTTCTTTTAAACGGATGTAGACATGCTGAAACAAAGTCAAAATACTTCCTACATTTTTGTACAGCTGTGTCGTCATAACGAAACAAAGCAGCAAGCGGGAAGTTTACGAATCTCTCTAGAATGTCTCCTAGTTACGTAATATTGAAGGGATACCTTTTGCCTGAAAATACTTCATCAAAAGCAGAGTTTGCAGGTTTGGAGGAGGAAGAGGAAGGGGACGAAGAAGAGGAAGAAAAACAGCCGGAGTTTCTTGATATAAAAGAAATGAGTAGTGTTTCATCTGGGGGGTACATGTTAAATTCTTCAGCACCTGCAAAAACCGAAGGTGAGATGGTTGAACACCCAGTTAATATACAATAATAACAAGGCTGCACACACTGCACTGAGGGCGAAAGAAAAAGTAGCCATGCCCGTGACAGGACTGCAGAACGAACACGTGTTTTACTAACTTTCTTTGTTGCTCATCTGTGGTTTTATTGTTTGCAGTTGACTTCCATGACCTTGTGTCTGGTAAACCATTCAGAGTGGAGGGACGGTTTGCTCTCAGGAGTCCATGGTGGGAGGTCACCTGCACAGCCCATTACCAAAAGAAGAAGATGATTCTAAAGAGTTATCCTTCCTACAGGCTTCGCACTGACCTGGATACAGATGAATGGCGCCCCATTGTTTCTCTGTTTCTAAAAGCATGCAATGTTCAACCAGAATCTGTTACACAATTCTTTGAGTGGTTACAAGACCGAGATGTCAGTATTTCCAATGTAACGGATCTATTGACAGAATTTGAAAAGGGGGCAAAAGGAGTTGCACAATCCATCAAAGGAGGCGTCTTTGGGTCAGGTATGAAGCATTGAAATCTGTGAAACAAAAGTATTGCGATTATTATAAGATTGCATTAATTGACCGTTGCCTTTAGAGCTTATGTAAAAAAAACGTACAAACGTGATGTAAAAAAACTAACATTGTGCTCCTGATATTAAGTAGCATTCGTATACAACTCCATACTAAAGCCATATGGGTGTGGTATGCTTATTTTATTTGGCCCAGTGGAATGGATGCGAGTGGAAGCTGCTTCCCTTTATCCTCTACTGATGAAGTATCTACCCACACTGTTGCCTGCCCATTTTGTTGAGCTCCTAGATACGGGCAAAAGCAATAAGAAACAACCAACCACTCAATTCACTCAGGATACACAGCACACGGCGGGTGATGAGGAAAAAGAAGAGGATGAGATGGACCTCAGCTTACTCGCCAGGCTGGAAGAGATCATTAAGACCAATTCCTGGAAGCTCGGCTTTAACTATGTAAACATCAATTCAATTATTTAAAAGTATCTGTTTAACCATGTAAATTTTATTTTGTGTATTATTATTCTTGATTTTTATGTGAGGCTTCAGTTCTCCTTTGACCTTCTATCTGTAGGTAATGTATAAGGAACTGAAACTAGTCCGTTGTGAGGCTACACTAGCAGCATTTGAGGACAGTGGCCTGCTCCAGAAGCTTCCCCTTTTGCAGCGTAATTCCTTGCAGGTGTATGACCAGCTGAAGGCTCACTGCCACCGCACAGGCAGTACTTACATTGAGCTCCAGACCCTGTGCGAGGAGCTAAGTCGTAAGGACGGAATAGCTGATGAAGAGGCCTGGAATGCGGTGCAGTTCCTCAAGGAGCTGGGTGTGGTGGTGCGTGAAAGAAAGAAGGTAGCACTACAGAACAACTATGTCTATGAGACTGGCATTACCAAGTGTCTACGGTGCCTGGTAGAGGCCGAGCCCTGGCAAATCCCTCTGGATGCCAGACAGGTGCTGCTCGCTGCAGAGCTGGAGAGACAGAAGAAAAATAAACTAAATGTGGATGGCCCACAGGAAGATCATGGTGCTACAGATCAGAGTCTCCCCCCTATCAAGCTGGACGCAGACCAGGTACAGGCAGCACAGATGATCTGTGCCAACCCTCTTACTGTGATCAGTGGAAAGGGTGGCTGCGGGAAGACCACCGTGGTCAGCTTGATTTTTAAAGCAGCCTTGGAGCAACTGGGCTTTGAGAGCATGGAGGTGAAGAGTGCCTGTGCTGACTATGAGAATGACTGCGGGGAGTCTCAAAGCTGGGATGATCCACCACAGTCGCCTAGCCTGCTCTCTCAGGCCGAGGGGAATGTGACAGAGAAAGGGATCTTTAAAGGGGAGAAGGAGATTCTCCTTACGGCTCCGACGGGCAGATCTGCATCTCTGCTGACCAAGAGAACCAGCTTCACAGCGTACACCCTGCATCAGGTTAGGATGGGAGAGGTCTCTGAATGTCAGCACCTGTTTGATGTGCAGCAGCCCTATTACTGTCAGACTTGAAAAACTACTGAACAATCTTTTGCACCTCAAAGTGTACTTCATCCAAATAGTGTATTGTTTTTCTCTAAAATGCCATGTCATTTCATGTCCTCTATTTTCATAGAAAAGGCAACCGCCTTACTAATTTAACCATGTCCTCCTTAGGTGTTGTGGAGTTTCCAGCATTTGAAGAAAGATTCAAGCGGAACCCAGCAGGAATGGAAGTTTGCGTCAGTGCGAGTCCTGGTGGTAGATGAGGGCAGCCTGGTGTGTGTGCAGCTCCTCCACACCATCCTCACCATGCTGACCAGGCATGCCCAGCTCAGGAAGTTCATTATCCTGGGTAAGCATCTCTATTATTCTCACAAGATAAGCTGTTAAGAACTTGTGGAGGTTAGAGTCATAATAATAGTAATATTGCTATTTGTTGCTGTTAGTCGCATTTTATTCTTTGCATGTTATTTAAATTGAATCGCATCATTCTGTTTATAGTACGGGCGAGTTGATCAACTACATGTAAAGCTTTTTGAAGATGTTACCATATTTTCTGTATAGGGGATGTTAGGCAGCTGCCCAGTATCCAACCAGGAAACACTTTAAATGACCTGTTCCACAGCCTGAAACCAAGTCACTGGGCCATCGAGATGAAGACCAACCATCGTGCTGAATCTGAGCTCATTGTCAACAATGCTGGGCTGTAAATATAACTTTGGTGTTCATAGCAACCATTGTGAACTAGACTATTTCAATGCAAATGTTGTGGTATTCTATCTTTTAATATCTACAGGTAAAGTTAATACTATTAATAGTGTAATTAATTGTTAATTAGTTAAAAATATCTAGTCAGCATGTAACCCCTTAATCTAAACTCTGAACTAAAGTGGTGCACCTATGTTTCAGAATTGCAGACATGGGAATGAAGCGTCGGTACCGTGATCTGCATTTCGACTTTGTAGTGGACGTCAGTAAGGACCACACTATGCCTTCAGCTGACAAGAGATTCATCCTAATTCTTCTGCCAAATGAGGACGATGGTAAGTGTGTTCATTTTGAAACTAGTTTGTCAGAGGCCAGGGAAAGGACAGTAAGGTAGATAAAACTGCTTGTTTACAACTTTTAAATAAGTACAGTCTGTTTTTCAGCCTTGCAAAAAGCTGTCACTGCTCTATTGCGCAGTGCACCTGGACTGAAGGAGGATGCAAAATCACAGTTCATTGCTTTTAAAAGGTATGAGGGTTCATTGTGTTTGTGACTCTGAAACACCACCTTGTACTTTAACTATATTCTACTGAATGTATTGGTTTATTTTCTTTAACTTTTTTTCAGGATCGAGTGCGCTTTAATTAATGAACTTTGCTGCAAGCATTATTGCGACCACCTTACCAAGTAAGTAACTATTTCACATGGATAAAATAAATATTTTCCCAACACAATCTGAAAGAAAACAAGATAAGCTGTGTATTAAAGCCTTAGTAGAGTGCTTTCTTCACAGGGACCACAGGAATAGAGTGGTTTTTCAGCCTGGGGATAAAGTTTGCTGTACCAAGAATGGTTACATCCAAGATGCGGAGAAGACCTCTCCTTCTGTGATGGACCTCTGTGAGGTGAACACTAGCTCTTCCAATGATGAGAAAACAAAGGCAAAAGAAGAGAAAGAAAAGGACAAGCTGCGTCTCTGTAACGGGGAGATTTTCTTCATTAAAAAGGTAGTCAAAGGAAAATGATGTATTCATATAAATCTTCATTCTGTAGTTTATTCTATAATTTATAATATTTTTGTTGATATGAACATCTGTGCAGAAATTGTTTTGGTCATGCCTGATTTCATTGACAGGATACAACGGAAGTAGAGCAGGGGAAGAGAAAGACACGGTATCTAACCCTTGACGACTGTGATGGCCGCATGCTAACAGTCTCCTTCAGAGATGTGATGAGGGAGTGTAGGCTTCAGCATGCATGGGCCAGGACCATTCACACCTTCCAGGTTTTATCTCTGCTCAATTTCAATTTTACAGAAAGTACTGGTATAAAGTAAAGTAGGTATAGAGCACTAGTCTGTATGTACAATGGTATAGAGCACTAGTCTGTGTATGTAATATCTATATTTCTAGTAATCTGATATCATTGTAGACTATATTACCTTTTGATTTGACCATATGCTATGGTCAACTTTAGGGGTCCGAAGCAGAGACCATTGTGTACGTTTTGGGAAATGGAGGCGGTCAGAACTGGAAGCACGTTTACACAGCAGTGACCAGGGGACAGAAGCGTGTGTATATGGTGGCTAAAAAGGAGGGCATGGTGTCGGCCATTCAAAGACACATCATCCCTCGCAATACTCGGTTGAAGGGTCTGGTCCGAGAGCTGTTTGCTCCGCCAGGGAGTAAGTCAGAAGAACCACTTAGTCAACCTGCTACTACCCAACCCCAGCCGGGCACGCCTTTCAGGGCATCTACAAGTTTTGGGCATGCTCAGTCCACCCCTCACCCCTCTCAAACCCCTAGCAGCTCCCAGGCACCCAGTGCCCACTCCACACCTCTCCTACCAAAAAGCCTGTGGGGTGTTACAGCAGCAAAGGAGGCTGATGCTGCTGACATATCTCTTATAGATGATGTTGCATTTACTGAGGCTTACTCCTGGTCGTCTATGAACAGCTCCGAAGAGCACTCTGCCGAGCAGCTTGTGGCGGAGGAGAACCTGCCAGTGGAGAGTGACTGTGCTGTGGATGAAGGAGAGCTCATCATTGGATGCTCCCCAGCCAAGAGGATGAGCGGTTCTGTGGAGATGGGAACCCCATCTAAGCAGCGCAAGGTATCTCTTTGTCATGATTTTGTCAAAATGATTGTGTTGTTTATAGACTTCTTTTATTTTACGTTTATTTCTGCATTATCTGTTGCAGGGGGCATCCTTTCACAACAGACTACAGGAACTTGCTCTCTGCACCCCAAAAAAGCCAGCTGTCTCTGAAAAGGACACTTAATCTGAGTGACTAGCTGTCTCATTTAAAAGTAATAAATTGAAAAATATTGTGGCTAAGCTGTGAAGTTTATTTTTTGGTTAAAAATTGCATGCTCAAGACTTTGAATATAACTGAGTCATATTCAAAGTCAAAGTTTTCTTTGAGTACTGTGTTCATCAATCCTTGTGGGGAAGCTGTCCATTGGGGTTGAGTCCCATCTCCACAGAATTGCTCATCCTCTTGATTGGGGAACATCACCAAGTATCATTGAATAGGCCGTGCCCTTTGTCTTGAGGGATTGTCTCATGTTTGTGTTTCACAGCTCTGTAGTGGGCATGTGTAATGGAGCTCTCTCCTGAATAAGGCTGATGTATTCATGTTTCTCCAAGCAGCCTCGACACTCTTCTCCCCAGGATGCTAGAACTCTTCTCAGCTCCGCTACACGAAGCTTAGAAAGACCAGCACTGCTCAGGTCCCACAGCTGGTGCTCTACACACACACACACACACACACACACACACACTCAGTTAGTTCATATATATATTGATTATGTCCAGTTATACAAATCAACAAATGTTTGTATTATCCAGGTTTCAAGTTCCAGTATTGGAATACACACTGACACGCACAAAGTAAATGTTACCATATCTGAGTTCACAGATTTGTGAGTCTGTGCTCTTCAGTCGCTGGCAGATCTTCTCCACAGGAACATGGGATGCGAGAGGGCGAGATACTGATGCTGTGACACGGGTTGCTGCGTCACTGCTGGCTCCTAGGTAATAGCACTGAGAATAGGTAAGGACACAGATCTGTTCATCAAGTGTGTACATACTCTCCCTTTGTCGATTTCAATGCACAGAAAGTGAGATTAGGGCAAATAATTGTTAACGGCTGGAAATTATTTTAGACGTTTACGCATTCTGTTAGTGTTCATGTTCTTACCAGTCTCTCCTCTCTGCCCTGGGCTAATGCACACGTCTTCACAAGCATCTCCTCCACCAGTGCAGGGACAAGCTCTTGGTGGGTAGACAGTAGGCTTTCATACATGCGCTGCAGAAAGCCCACACAAACTGAAGAGGCACAATTTAGTTTTTAAAATGGCCAACTTTTACACAGCGTATATTATCAGCAGCTTACTTTGTTTATATGTTTTAAATGTGTATAAATATTATAAACATCAGAAATCCATACCCCTAACACATACTCACACACAAATATGCAGTAGGCTTCAAACTATAAATACACACTCACTATTTATAAGTGCGACTCACCTTCACAGTCGCCTGCAGCAGAAACAGAAAAAGCTCCTAAACATAGCAGAATGATGAGCGAGGGGAAAAGCATGTTGACATAAAACCCAGTTATATGGATAATTGTATAACAAATTATTGATTGACCCTAAAATTCACTGTTGGTAACAGTGTTACTTGGTATTAAGATTCAATTCAGGCTAGCACCACCGAGAGTCGCTGCACTTTTAAATTGACGAAACCGAGAGGGTAATACCACTCCAGTATTGGTCAAACCAGAGCTATACGTCACTTCATTCATAACTGGTAGGTCAAGAAACTTAGCTATAGGTTGTTTAGGCCGTCAATTCTGCAAAGTCGGTTCTGATTGGCCTAAATTACAGCATTAGGTTAAACCCCTCCCTTACGTGGCTTTCAGACAAGCATGGCGGCGATTGGAGTACATTTCGGCTACACATGTGCTTGTGTGGCTATATTTAAGGTATTTATTGTTAATTATAAAGTTACAGTCTGTTTTAGGGTGTGTTACGCCAGCAAATAATTATAAGGTTTGTAAACATCACATCAAATCAACAAGGCAAGATATATCAGAGCAAAGGCTACCGGGTAGATGACCGGCTAGCTAGCAGGCAAATCTATTAGTATTACTTTGCATTGTTAGTTACGATGTTACATGAGTGAATGAAGCGATCATTAATATAAAAACGAATTAAAGTTGCAATCAAAGTTAGTAACGTAGCGCTAGCAGGCAGACATTTAATTGACTTGAAGTTGGAAAGTGACCATGTTTTCAGGTTGCTATTTAAATATACATTTTCAGTTGGTTATTCACTATCATCCAGGGTGGCCTGTATTTAACTTTGTATCTCTTGCCCAGGACGGTCGAGCGGAGGTTGTCGCCAATGATGCTGGTGACAGAGTCACTCCAGCTGTGGTGGCATACAGGGACACTGAACAGGTACATATTTGAGCCTTTGATGCGTGCAATAAACACATTTGTACGGTGGCCCTGAGAGGCCAACGCAATGCAACTTAAGAAAACACATGCAAATAGAAAAAACACAAGCAAATTAAGAAAACATCGCGCTGTAAATACAGAATACACAACACATCACGCGCAGCATGTACTTGCAGCGCATTTATGTAATGTGTTGTGTTTTATGTACTCCAGTGCGTTTCTGTAATGTGTTGTGTTGTCTGAAATTGCAGCACATTTTCTAAATGCTGCAGGTGTTGTCATATTGATGTAGCTGTTTTCTTAATTCGCTTGTGTTTTGTCTATTTGCATGTGTTTTCTGAAGTTGCATTGCGTGTGCCTCTCAGTGCAACCGTAGAATATGAAGGGTTTTCATTAGGCACTGCTTGTAGTAGTTCTAGCAGTAGTGTTAGTGTTCTTTCAACTCTGGGCTACGCCTCTTGTTGTTTTTGTGTCTGAGTATTCTGTTTCTAGATTGTAGGCATTGCTGCAAAGCAAGGTCGTGTCCGCAATGCTACCAACACAGTTGTTAAAGTCAAACAGGTGCTAGGCAGAAGGTGAGTGAACTATTCTGCGGTTTTCCCAAACCTGATTGCCCACCCCTCGGTTTGACTGACCAGTCACACTAATTTTTTCCTCCAATTTCCCTCTTTTTGCCCCTCTGTCACACATTGCCAATTGAACAGCTTTGAGGATCCAGAGACACAGACGCACAAAGCAGAGAGTAAATGTCCAGTAAGTACCACACCTATTCTTTTACAGATATAACTGTTCGCCACAACAGTAAATTCGATTTTGAAAAGACTATTTATTCTCAGGTCGTGAATAAAGGAGATAAGCCTCGCTATGAGATCACAGCTGGGGAGCAAACTAAGTATGTTTCTCCTGATGACGTTGCCAAACTTCTCTTCCACAAAATAAAAGGTAATATGTTGTGGAACATTCACAGTGTTGAATATTGCCATTCCTCATGGTCAGTATTTCCACTGGGAAGGTTTTGCAAAATCCTTAACACCACAGTTAGTACGTTTTTTGAGCAAAAATATGAATGCAATTGCAGTCTCCAAACTTTTCCAGTCTTTATTTACAGCCTAGTAGAGCGGAGGTCTGTTCTGGCGCTAATTTCAAAACGACACCAGAGGGCAAAACTCACTGTGCCGAGGCTGAAATTTACAATGTCAAAGCGGCACCTGCGTGCATTTATAATATGCTGGGGACAGTTTAATAATTTAATCACTGAAAGCAACTATAGGCAACTTTTTCATATTAACCGATTATCAATAAATTTCTTCTGATAGCACATTGTAATGTCTATGGTAGAATGAAAAAATTGCGGTTCAGATCAGTCCTCTGAAAGTCTCAATATTTAACACTAATTTTGTCTGTCGCCAAGCATGATCTCCCGTGAAACTGTGACAAATTGCTGTATGGCACAAGGAACTGTGTCACTAAATCAGGAAGAGATGCCCTTACGTAGAGTGTAGACGCATGTATAGTATAGTCTGGCATGTATAGTATTGCATGTCTTCTTTGTGATGGTCAGGAAAAATAGTTACACTAAGCAAACGGTAGGGCTCGCCAAAATCATCTCCTACAGATAAACTTCCTCTTGTAACTTTAACGATAGCATGAGTCATCTAGAATTTTGGCTTTATTATCTGATCATTGTAACAATAAGCGGACACTATCATATACCTTAATTATATTTTGTAGAATAAGGTCAGAATGCATACTCCAGAAATATAGCCACAACCCCACTCCCTTTCCCGATGCATACTGCCACAGCAAGAGCTTACTTCCACAGGAATCACTGCTCATGTTTATGAATATGTTCATTAACTGTTCCCATAGAAACTGCTCAGTCCGCCCTTGGCTCAGACATCAAAGATGCAGTCATCACTGTTCCCTTTGAGTTTGGACAGGCTCAGAAGAGTGCTCTTAGGTAGTTGTGATTTCTAAAAGACATTTATAGTATGACTGAAATGCTAAATGTGCCTTTTAAGATGATTGTATGTTTTTGTGTTTGTCAGGGAGGCAGCAGAAGCTGCAGGGTTTCATGTATTGAGACTGATCCATGAGCCAGCGGCTGCTCTACTTGCATATGACATTGGACAAGACTGTCCGTCTGGCAAGAGGTACTTGAACCTGCCAAAAAATATGTTGCACCTAAGTGGATTGTAATTTATGACACTTGTTTGTTTTTCTAAAAACTGATCCAATGTTTTCAATAGTCATGTTTTGGTGTACAAGCTGGGCGGGACGTCTCTGAGTGTGACGCTGCTGCAGGTGAATGGCGGAATGTTCAGGGTGTTGGACACACACACGGATCACAGTATTGGAGGAGAGTGCTTCACACAAGCTCTGGCACATCATCTGGCAGCTGAGTTCAAGAAGTACATTAAGACCCTATTTGCACACACAACCATCAATACGCACATCAATACTTCCCTACTGACTTTATTTACATTGAAAAGATTTGAACACTCGTTTAGGACATTCATTATAATTTCATGGCTTGTATCTGTCTGTTCTGCACAGATCATTCAAACAGGACGTGACCGGTAACAGTCGTGCCATGATGAAGTTGATGAACGGAGCAGACTCAGCCAAACACACACTGTCAACACTGGGATCTGCAAACTGCTTTGTTGACTCTCTACATGATGGGATGGACTTTGAGTGCAATGTCTCTAGGTGACTACACTACACACGATGTAACACATTTCTTATCATTCATCTAGCTTGCTCTTACAGCTTTGCCAAACCACAAACTTGCTCTATTTCTTTCCTTAGAGCTCGCTTTGAACTTCTTTGCAACACCCTTTTCAACAAGAGCATCCAGCCAATCAAAACCC
Source organism: Galaxias brevipinnis (assembly GCA_036023535.2). Lineage (NCBI taxonomy): Eukaryota > Metazoa > Chordata > Actinopteri > Galaxiiformes > Galaxiidae > Galaxias > Galaxias brevipinnis. Next base: position 30,741 of record JAVQIZ010006647.1, read on the forward strand.
TGATTGAAAAGACTGGGCTTGTAACAAGCGATATCAACAAGGTGGGCATAACGTGTATGTGAGAGAGAGAGCGTTTGTATATTAGAGAACGATTCTAGATGAATGCGGGCATTTATTAAGATTGTGTGTTGTTTCTTGTAGGTGGTTTTATGTGGAGGCTCTGCCAGGATCCCACGTCTGCAACAGATGATCCGAGACCTCTTCCCTGATGTGGAGCAGCTGAGCTCGGCCCCCCCTGATGAAGTTATTGCTGTGGGCGCGGCTCTGGAGGCCGGCCTATTGGTCGGGAAAGATGGCCCCACCCCAGAGGATGAATCTGTTTATGTAGATGCCTGTGCTTCCGACATATTAGTCAAGGTAGACTTTGTACAGAAAACGAATACGAACGAATGGGAATTTGTTTTTGCTCTGTGTGCCATACTTGGATAGTAAGCACTATCTTTGAAATTCAGGCTGCAACTTAATGACTTTGCTTTGATTGGTTATCCCTTGTGTTTGACAGGAAGTGGATGATTCAGGGGCTGAAGTGTTTAATGTACTGCTGCCATCAGGCACACCTCTCCCCGCACGCCGCCATCACGCCCTCATTGGGAAAGGCCAACTGTCTTCCCTCTGCCTTGAGCTCTATCATAGAATCACTGACCAGCCTCAGATATTAGCCAAGGTATGCTTGTACAAACGTAGAGGGTGCTAAAGTGTGCTTTTATGCCTGCTTCTATTGAAAATAGGTTATAAGTGACGATCACGCTAGCACACTGCAAATCTTTTTAACTGTACATTTAAGAAAGATAAGTTAAATCTGTCACTTTATACCATTTGAATGCAACCTTCTATAAATCTATAGATATTTGGCAAACAGCAAAGCACAAACATGCCCAGACCCAGAGCCATAGAACTAACTTAAATACGTGATTTATTCAGTGTTTTTCTACGTTTCAGATTGTCCTTCGAGACTTGGAACTTAAAGAAGACAACCATGATATTGATGCTGTAGTGACTATGAAAAGGTAATGTTGGTTGTGTGTTTTGCTTCATGTATTTGAATGATTTTGACAGGAGTGTCTGTTTTGTAAAGAGTAAAACTGTTTGCTTGTTTCAGGGACGGATCTCTCCATGTGTCCTGTGTAGAAAAGAGCAGTGGGAAATCCGAAACTATCAGCATAGCAGTAGCATCCTGAAATTGCCAAATGTTTCTTACTCACCTAACTGCACATACTAAGCTTTTTATGTTCCGTTAATAAATCTTTCCAAAACCCTGATTCTGTCTGGACAGCAATAACTTATACATTAACAAGGAAACAGTAAAAGAAAAAAATAAATTTTATTTGCTAGTTTAGCAAATGCTCTTACAAATTATATGCCAAAAGAGGTGCATAGTTGTGCATTGCAAAGCAGAAATGCTGGAAATGCATACCAAAAAAGTTGGTATGGTTATGTTGTCAGCACCTGGATCTGAACATCCAAGTATATCACAAAGATTGACCTATATACAAAACATACAGCATATACATAAACATTCTAAACTCAACTGACTTGGAACCTTAGGTGCAACCCTAAATTGCCACACATGCCTGCATACAAACATGAGCGTGGCCTTACGTGACCCTCATAATTGCCAGTACTGATGGACATCTGACACAAGTAATCTCATTATAAGCCTTGACTTCCTTTAACGCCAAATTCCTCTCCAGCAGCCAACTTTTTGTAAAGGAGATTCAACTCTTCTGATCGGGGTGTCTGGGACTCCGGTGTGCATGGAATATCAAAGTCTGAAGACACCTGGGACTCTGAGAGCTCCCCGGTCTCTGATTTGAGGTCTTGAACGTTAACTTCCTCCCTCTGAGAAATGCCATTGTTTTGTATGTTCCCCTGGTCCCGCTTATCAATAATGATGGTATCGGGGAGGGTGAGGCCTGGGCCAGGTGAGATGCGGTTGGACAAAGAGGCAGTGCAGTTGAAAGAATCGCGCTCAAAATTCCCGCCTTTAGCAAAGTATTCATCATCATCATCATCATCATCATCATCATCATCATCACCACCACCACTACTAAATAGCTCTGGAGTTTGAGAACCAGTAAGTGTAGAATGGGAAGGACTTGTGAGGCAACATGAATGTGATTTGCTAATTTGGCTATTTTGGCAGTTCTCTATCTCACCATTTAGGCTTTCACTGGTTTGGCTGTTCTGGCTGTCAGTCAGTGTTTCCAGGGTGAAAAACTCCTCCCAACATGGCAGGTCTTTCCTTTGCTTTTCCTCTTTCTTTATCTCCATTTCATCCTGCTGCTTTTCCTCTTTCTTTATCCTTTTTTCATCCTGCTTCTTATCCTCTTCTATCTCCTCATCTTCCTCTTCATCTCCTTCATCGTTGGACTCTGTACAGTCTATGAAGTCTACAGTAGTTGAGTCTGTGACTATATTAAGTTCATGTTCTGGTAAGGTGGTTGTTGCTGCTGCTGCTGCTTCAATACTGGGGCTCAGAGGTTGAACTTCCTGGTCCATCACCTTCCTTTTCCTCATTGGGGTCAGGTCCATCCCCTCAAACAGCCAATCGTCACTGTCTAGGTCTGACAGAAAAAGGAGTCTATTACACAAACACAATTTTATATTTTGACAAGCTAATTGAATCCTGTAGGTAAGGTTGATTATGCTAATATTGAGTGTCTTCTCACCATTAGGGGCTTGCTCCAGCTTCGAACATTTGAGGACTCCAAGGGGTTTGTAAGTCATTGAAATCTCACTGTGTTGCTTCCTACACATTGGCTTTAGCCTAGGGAGAGAACAACATAGTAAAACAATACGTCTAACACTGTAACCCATGAAGGAACTGAACCTTAATGAACATGGACTCACAGCTCTGTGACGTCAGCCAGGGTCCGACTAATGGGAATGACACTGGGGTAGATGTTGACTGGCTGGAGGTAGGACAGGAAGTCTTTGATCTGACATCATAAGAAAGGGGAGCACCTCACAGGGTGGAGAAACATTAACTAATAACAATGCCACAGAAATCGTTCTTCTAAATTAAATTACTTTTAAATGTAGGCCAACACATAATTGTGATTTAATTTAAGTATTTATTCAAAGAACAGCCACTAACGGCACAACAACTTCTGATTCTGTACACTGGCGATCATGGTCGATTGTCGCCTCATTGGAGCAAGGAAACATGGTCCTTCTGTAGTCTCCTTCTCTTAAACTACATGTGATTGTCAATTTATTGTTTAATGTTGATGTTAATGACAATATACTGTGGAAAACAATATCTGTAATGTGTGATATTTGTTGGATTTGTCATTCAAATAGCCTGTGATATGTAGAACACATATTTATACAATCCTTATATGCAGATTTGTTCACCTTCGCTAGATCTGTAAGTTCTAGACTGATTGACAGCTTTTCTCACCTCTGAGTAAGATGAATGGAAAGAGAAGCAGGCTCTGTAAGAACTGGAACCTGTCCTGGAAACAACACTCAAGAACATAAGTAAGATGTATGGTACTATGAGAGCATGTGCATTGGTGTATGTGTGTCTACAGCCTTACTTCACTACGACTTTTGTTTTCCTGTTCCTCTCTCCAAACCACATGGTGGAGGGTTTGATGCTGATGATCTGCAGTGGAGTTCCGTCAGGTGCAACTGAGCCACACGGCAGCCTGTTGCCACGCACAAACTCCTCCTCCTACAGACCCACACACAGCAGAACATACACTAAAGCTCCTCTGTAAACTTGATGGTATGCATTGCATATTAGCATAGGCTGATCAAATTGTGTGGAGTTTTTGTGTTACCCTCTGGTGTCGACAGGCATGGATCTGAGTGGATGTCTTTGTCGTCACATAACTCAGGATCTCTGGCATCTTCTTGAACATGTCGAGGTTTTTAACGTGAATCTGAGAGTGGCACATAGTAGTATGGTGTTCCCAGGGTAAAGCAAAACATGCTCCTCCACATGAATTTATGGTCAAGAACAAGAGTGAGTATGTGTGTGTTCTTCTAAACTTAAGTTACCTGTGTATTGAACACCTCTCCAAGGTTGGTGAACAGATATTCATATCCATAGGCTGCTTTACAATTGAGCCACACCACATGGTATGCACTCCTGCTGATCCAGTCACCCACCAACTCCTGGATACCTCTAAGACAGGCTTCCTGTGTGTGTGTGCATGCACACACCAAACAATAATGACACCCTAATTGGCCAAGTACAACACCACCTTCGCAGAGCAATGCCCGGCAGAGCACTGATGTACGATGTTAACTCACCCTACTAGGAATCTGGTAAAAGCGTGGGTCATAGAATGTTGAGTCCAAATATATACTTTGAATGTCTTTTACACTAAATGAAAGACAGAAAACCACGCGCAGTGCGTCAGGGACATTGAATGAGAGAATATTTGTTTCATAAAATGATTTAGGGTTCAGATAAAACAGACAAGAGAATATGGCTTTAGAATGAAGATGATCTTGAAGCCCTGTTATAAAAAAAATGCCTTTAAAATCTTAGTAAGGACTTAGTAAATAGTCTGTCACACTTCTTAATATAAATATGTGGTTATATATTCAGTATAATCAGATTATATTTTAAAGTGGGAGGGTGTACCTGCTCCCTGAATGGAGTAATTCTATTCGGGAGGTATCTCCTTCAGACAGTCTGAAGTCCCCGGTGTACAGCACAACCCCCTGGGCTCCTTCCACCAGGAACCTAGAAACACACAGCTCACAGAGGGGGGCTACACATGTAACAAACTAAGGAGGACTTATACTTACATGACAGAGCCTGGACAGTGGCCAGCAGGAAGGAGGGTCACCACAACATCTTGCCTCTAGAAGAGGCACAATCGCACGTGCAGTCAGGAAGAATTGTCTAATATATGGGTACGTTCAAATAGTGACCTTTTATTACCTCTCCCGATGTCTCATCTATGAGAGGAATCTGAGTAGGGCTCTCCAGCTCCAAAGCAACCTTTAACATACATGTTACATGGAACTTTACACACAGTGCATCTATTCTCTCTGACATACCGCTTGCATTCTTAGAATCACGTTACTTACAATATGTTGTTCCCAAAAACCATACTTGGGATTGCTTAGCAGAAGCTCCTTGGTCACAAAAGAACAATATAGTTTGACCGTCCGACTGGAATAGAGCGAAAGTTTGAACAAGCATAGTAGTCAGGATATAAACATACACGATGGAATGATACCTCAAAATCGAGAGATTGACACTTTCAAATGCTTAAAAGATCTGTAAAAGAATACGATCTATTTGACAACCGATGCTCACCTGAATTTTAATTTTCTTTTCAGCAGAGGTCCCTTCAGTCCTTTCATGTGATCTACAGTGAATGATACCACAAGCATTCAATATAATATGTATATTTTGCTAGAACACATACCACATTATGTTACATAATGTATTACATAGTAATCCGGAATATAACGTTAATGTTAAGGTTGCACCTAACATAGTCTCCGTCGTTGGCCAGACAGCTAGGCTGTTGCATCTTTATAGCAGTGGTACTATATAACAAGTAACGTTACCTTTATGGCAGTGTGACAAAAAATAGGCTCTTGCATTTAAATTCTCCCTGTCAAAACGGTCCAAAGATATCGTGGGGTATTCCCTCATACGACCCGCAAAAGAACTCATTTCAGCAGTTAGCTAGATTTCGTTTACACAGAGCCACAGGCAACACACATCACCACTGGTGACACCAGGCACAAATTCCAGCTATCTCTATTTTGCTCTTTTGAAACGTCCTCCTTAAACCTAGTCTAGCTCACAACTTCCTGACAGTGACTGCGCTGGGTGTCGTTCCATCGGGTCTAAAATGTAAACGTAATGTCTGATAGCAGTAGGCCTACTTGTCCCAATAGTTAAAAAGTTACGTGTCCCGCTGGCTGTCAGTCTTGTGGCGGAAGTTGGGTTAAAACATAACAAATAGTGAACTATTCATTTAAGACTGCCGCAGAACCTTTTCAACTGAGTTTTCTTTCAGCCTATTGTTGGTGATGTAAAGTTTAGTTCAAAATGTGCATACAACGCAGAGTTTATTGTCATGTGGTGACACTTTTTGTCCCAGGGCCCATCTCTTGAAACCTTCCAACATTCGCAAGTATGAATTACTATACTGTGTAGGTATGGGGTCATTATTGTAGCAAAACTATTTGCAAATGCGTGTGGAGAGTTGTGTCTCTGTAAAACGATTTGCAAATGCGTGTGGAGAGTTGTGTCTCTGTAAAACGATTTGCAAATGCG